>CM025791.1:58522612-58749607 GCA_014635995.1 Sarcophaga peregrina
GAATAGATAGAATAGATAGAATAGATAGAATAGAATAGAATAGAATAGAATAGAATGAATAGATTGAATAGAATAGAATAGAATAGAATAGAATAGAATAGAATAGAATAGAATAGTAGAATAGAATAGATAGATAGAATAGAATAGAATAGAATAGAATAGAATAGAATAGAATAGAATAGAATAGAATAGAAGACTACGAATAGAATAGAATAGAATAGAATAGAATAGAATAGAATAGATAATAGATAGATAGAATAGAAGAATAGAATAGACTAGAATAGAATAGATGAATAGAATAGAATAGAATAGAATAGAATAGAATAGAATAGAATAGAATAGAATAGAATAGAATAGAATAGAATAGAATAGATAGAATAGAATAGAATAGAATAGAATAGAATAGAATAGAATAGATAGAATAGAATAGAATAGAATAGAATAGAATAGAATAGAATAGAATAGAATAGAATAGAGAATAGAATAGAATAGAATAGAATAGAATAGAATAGAATAGAATAGAATAGAATAGAATAGAATAGAATAGAATAGAATAGAATAGAATAGAATAGAATAGAATAGAATAGAATAGAATAGAATAGAATAGAATAGAATAGAATAGAATAGAATAGAATCGAATAGAATAGAATAGAATAGAATAGAATAGAATAGAATAGAATAGAATAGAATAGAATAGAATAGAATAGAATAGAATAGAATAGAATAGAATAGAATAGAATAGAATAGAATAGAATAGAATAGAATAGAATAGAATAGAATAGAATAGAATAGAATAGAATAGAATAGAATAGAATAGAATAGAATAGAATAGAATAGAATAGAATAGAATAGAATAGAATAGAATAGAATAGAATAGAATAGAATAGAATAGAATAGAATAGAATAGAATAGAATAGAATAGAATAGAATAGAATAGAATAGAATAGAATAGAATAGAATAGAATAGAATAGAATAGAATAGAATAGAATAGAATAGAATAGAATAGAATAGAATAGAATAGAATAGAATAGAATAGAATAGAATAGAATAGAATAGAATAGAATAGAATAGAATAGAATAGAATAGAATAGAATAGAATAGAATAGAATAGAATAGAATAGAATAGAATAGAATAGAATAGAATAGAATAGAATAGAATAGAATAGAATAGAATAGAATAGAATAGAATAGAATAGAATAGAATAGAATAGAATAGAATAGAATAGAATAGAATAGAATAGAATAGAATAGATAGAATAGAATAGAATAGAATAGAATAGAATAGAATAGAATAGAATAGAATAGAATAATAGAATAGAATAGAATAGAATAGAATAGAATAGAATAGAATAGAATAGAATAGAATAGAATAGAATAGAATAGAATAGAATAGAATAGAATAGAATAGAATAGAATAGAATAGAATAGAATAGAATAGAATAGAATAGAATAGAATAGAATAGAATAGAATAGAATAGAATAGAATAGAATAGAATAGAATAGAATAGAATAGAATAGAATAGAATAGAATAGAATAGAATAGAATAGAATAGAATAGAATAGAATAGAATAGAATAGAATAGAATAGAATAGAATAGAATAGAATAGAATAGAATAGAATAGAATAGAATAGAATAGAATAGAATAGAATAGAATAGAATAGAATAGAATAGAATAGAATAGAATAGAATAGAATAGAATAGAATAGAATAGAATAGAATAGAATAGAATAGAATAGAATAGAATAGAATAGAATAGAATAGAATAGAATAGAATAGAATAGATAGAATAGAATAGAATAGAATAGAATAGAATAGAATAGAATAGAATAGAATAGAATAGAATAGAATAGAATAGAATAGAATAGAATAGAATAGAATAGAATAGAATAGAATAGAATAGAATAGAATAGAATAGAATAGAATAGAATAGAATAGAATAGAATAGAATAGAATAGAATAGAATAGAATAGAATAGAATAGAATAGAATAGAATAGAATAGAATAGAATAGAATAGAATAGAATAGAATAGAATAGAATAGAATAGAATAGAATAGAATAGAATAGAATAGAATAGAATAGAATAGAATAGAATAGAATAGAATAGAATAGAATAGAATAGAATAGAATAGAATAGAATAGAATAGAATAGAATAGAATAGAATAGAATAGAATAGAATAGAATAGAATAGAATAGAATAGAATAGAATAGAATAGAATAGAATAGAATAGAATAGAATAGAATAGAATAGAATAGAATAGAATAGAATAGAATAGAATAGAATAGAATAGAATAGAATAGAATAGAATAGAATAGAATAGAATAGAATAGAATAGAATAGAATAGAATAGAATAGAATAGAATAGAATAGAATAGAATAGAATAGAATAGAATAGAATAGAATAGAATAGAATAGAATAGAATAGAATAGAATAGAATAGAATAGAATAGAATAGAATAGAATAGAATAGAATAGAATAGAATAGAATAGAATAGAATAGAATAGAATAGAATAGAATAGAATAGAATAGAATAGAATAGAATAGAATAGAATAGAATAGAATAGAATAGAATAGAATAGAATAGAATAGAATAGAATAGAATAGAATAGAATAGAATAGAATAGAATAGAATAGAATAGAATAGAATAGAATAGAATAGAATAGAATAGAATAGAATAGAATAGAATAGAATAGAATAGAATAGAATAGAATAGAATAGAATAGAATAGAATAGAATAGAATAGAATAGAATAGAATAGAATAGAATAGAATAGAATAGAATAGAATAGAATAGAATAGAATAGAATAGAATAGAATAGAATAGAATAGAATAGAATAGAATAGAATAGAATAGAATAGAATAGAATAGAATAGAATAGAATAGAATAGAATAGAATAGAATAGAATAGAATAGAATAGAATAGAATAGAATAGAATAGAATAGAATAGAATAGAATAGAATAGAATAGAATAGAATAGAATAGAATAGAATAGAATAGAATAGAATAGAATAGAATAGAATAGAATAGAATAGAATAGAATAGAATAGAATAGAATAGAATAGAATAGAATAGAATAGAATAGAATAGAATAGAATAGAATAGAATAGAATAGAATAGAATAGAATAGAATAGAATAGAATAGAATAGAATAGAATAGAATAGAATAGAATAGAATAGAATAGAATAGAATAGAATAGAATAGAATAGAATAGAATAGAATAGAATAGAATAGAATAGAATAGAATAGAATAGAATAGAATAGAATAGAATAGAATAGAATAGAATAGAATAGAATAGAATAGAATAGAATAGAATAGAATAGAATAGAATAGAATAGAATAGAATAGAATAGAATAGAATAGAATAGAATAGAATAGAATAGAATAGAATAGAATAGAATAGAATAGAATAGAATAGAATAGAATAGAATAGAATAGAATAGAATAGAATAGAATAGAATAGAATAGAATAGAATAGAATAGAATAGAATAGAATAGAATAGAATAGAATAGAATAGAATAGAATAGAATAGAATAGAATAGAATAGAATAGAATAGAATAGAATAGAATAGAATAGAATAGAATAGAATAGAATAGAATAGAATAGAATAGAATAGAATAGAATAGAATAGAATAGAATAGAATAGAATAGAATAGAATAGAATAGAATAGAATAGAATAGAATAGAATAGAATAGAATAGAATAGAATAGAATAGAATAGAATAGAATAGAATAGAATAGAATAGAATAGAATAGAATAGAATAGAATAGAATAGAATAGAATAGAATAGAATAGAATAGAATAGAATAGAATAGAATAGAATAGAATAGAATAGAATAGAATAGAATAGAATAGAATAGAATAGAATAGAATAGAATAGAATAGAATAGAATAGAATAGAATAGAATAGAATAGAATAGAATAGAATAGAATAGAATAGAATAGAATAGAATAGAATAGAATAGAATAGAATAGAATAGAATAGAATAGAATAGAATAGAATAGAATAGAATAGAATAGAATAGAATAGAATAGAATAGAATAGAATAGAATAGAATAGAATAGAATAGAATAGAATAGAATAGAATAGAATAGAATAGAATAGAATAGAATAGAATAGAATAGAATAGAATAGAATAGAATAGAATAGAATAGAATAGAATAGAATAGAATAGAATAGAATAGAATAGAATAGAATAGAATAGAATAGAATAGAATAGAATAGAATAGAATAGAATAGAATAGAATAGAATAGAATAGAATAGAATAGAATAGAATAGAATAGAATAGAATAGAATAGAATAGAATAGAATAGAATAGAATAGAATAGAATAGAATAGAATAGAATAGAATAGAATAGAATAGAATAGAATAGAATAGAATAGAATAGAATAGAATAGAATAGAATAGAATAGAATAGAATAGAATAGAATAGAATAGAATAGAATAGAATAGAATAGAATAGAATAGAATAGAATAGAATAGAATAGAATAGAATAGAATAGAATAGAATAGAATAGAATAGAATAGAATAGAATAGAATAGAATAGAATAGAATAGAATAGAATAGAATAGAATAGAATAGAATAGAATAGAATAGAATAGAATAGAATAGAATAGAATAGAATAGAATAGAATAGAATAGAATAGAATAGAATAGAATAGAATAGAATAGAATAGAATAGAATAGAATAGAATAGAATAGAATAGAATAGAATAGAATAGAATAGAATAGAATAGAATAGAATAGAATAGAATAGAATAGAATAGAATAGAATAGAATAGAATAGAATAGAATAGAATAGAATAGAATAGAATAGAATAGAATAGAATAGAATAGAATAGAATAGAATAGAATAGAATAGAATAGAATAGAATAGAATAGAATAGAATAGAATAGAATAGAATAGAATAGAATAGAATAGAATAGAATAGAATAGAATAGAATAGAATAGAATAGAATAGAATAGAATAGAATAGAATAGAATAGAATAGAATAGAATAGAATAGAATAGAATAGAATAGAATAGAATAGAATAGAATAGAATAGAATAGAATAGAATAGAATAGAATAGAATAGAATAGAATAGAATAGAATAGAATAGAATAGAATAGAATAGAATAGAATAGAATAGAATAGAATAGAATAGAATAGAATAGAATAGAATAGAATAGAATAGAATAGAATAGAATAGAATAGAATGAATAGAATAGAATAGAATAGAATAGAAGAATAGAATAGAATAGAATAGAATAGAATAGAATAGAATAGAATAGAATAGATAGAATAGAATAGAATAGAATAGAATAGAATAGAATAGAATAGAATAGAATAGAATAGAATAGAATAGAATAGAATAGAATAGAATAGAATAGAATAGAATAGAATAGAATAGAATAGAATAGAACAGAATAGAATAGAATAGAATAGAATAGAATAGAATAGAATAGAATAGAATAGAATAGAATAGAATAGAATAGAATAGAATAGAATAGAATAGAATAGAATAGAATAGAATAGAATAGACTAGAATAGAATAGAATAGAATAGAATAGACTAGAATAGAATAGAATAGAATAGAATAGATAGAATAGAATAGAATAGAATAGCATTAGCATAGAATAGAATAGAATAGAATAGAATAGAATAGAATAGAATAGAATAGAATAGAATAGAATAGAATAGATAGAATAGAATAGAATAGATAGAATAGAATAGAATAGAATAGAATAGAATAGAATAGAATAGAATAGAATAGATAGAATAGAATAGAATAGAATAGAATAGAATAGAATAGAATAGAATAGAATAGAATAGAATAGAATAGAATAGAATAGAATAGAATAGAATAGAATAGAATAGAATAGAATAGAATAGAATAGAATAGAATAGAATAGAATAGAATAGAATAGAATAGAATAGAATAGAATAGAATAGAATAGAATAGAATAGAATAGAATAGAATAGAATAGAATAGAATAGAATAGAATAGAATAGAATAGAATAGAATAGAATAGAATAGAATAGAATAGAATAGAATAGAATAGATAGAATAGAATAGAATAGAATAGAATAGAATAGAATAGATAGAATAGAATAGAATAGAATAGAATAGAATAGAATAGAAGAGAATAGAATAGAATTAGAATAGAATAGAATAGAATAGAATAGAATAGATTTCAATAGAATAGAAAGAATAGAATAGAATGAGAATAGAATAGAAAGAATAGAATAGAATAGAATAGAAGAGAATAGAATAGAATAGAATAGAATAGAATAGATGAATAGAATAGAATAGAATAGAATAGAATAGAATAAGAATAGAATAGATAGAATTAGAATAGAATAGAATAGAATAGAATAGAATAGAATAGAATAGAATAGAATAGAATAAGAATAGAATAGAATAGAATAGAATAGATAGAATAGATAGAATAGAATAGAATAGAATGAATTGAATAGAATAGATAGAATAGAATAGAATAGAATAGAATAGATAGAATTAGAATAGAATAGAATAGAATAGAATAGAATAGAATAGAATAAATAGAATAGAATAGAAAGAATAGAATAGAAGAATAGAATAGAATAGAATAGAATAGAATAGAATAGTCTGAATTTTATTCTGGTGCACACTCTAGTATAGCAAAATTAATACCCAACAAGGTTGTGATTTTACCCTATTACTAACCACTACTTGCTTCACACTATTATATTGCACTACAATCAATATTATATGAGAAAAATCAATAGTCTGCAATTTTATAGTCTTGTGCACATAGATATTCAATTCATATTGCATTTTATTTCGTATTTTTGGTTTGGTAAGATTCGTTATTGAAAACAAGCGTTACTTGTTGGTACACGAAGAATATTTAAAACTAGTTCAGCAAATTGCTTGAATGGGTTAGAACCCGCAGAATCTTTGTAGCAATAAACATAACTCCAAAATACATATAAATTCTGATCAGACTCTTCTCTAACATAATCGTTCCATTTTACAAATGGCATTTTTCTCCATTGCTCTTCATATACAAGACCGTCAACATGGATAAAATTCTAACAATCAACAAACTCAACTTTTACCACTTGTAAAGAGAGTGCCCGACAATATTCCGAATTTGTAATTTTTTATATACAGTACTTTTCGCTTATAGTCACAACACTTAATTGTACACAAATTGAGGACTATGTCGCTATAGTGACAATAAGCAAAATATTTTTTATGCCACAATGTGCTTAAAAAGAAAATCTCATATATTAAAATATTGTGCATATAACAAAAAATAAAAATTCATTTTTATTACAAAAATAAATTAAATGTACATGAATTCATTGTATTTAAAAATAGTTATTGTTAATATTATTTAAAAAAATCAATAATTTTAGCCTATTTTAGCTTGAGGATATTGTTATCCTCTATTTTTTCGAATAAAAATTTGTATTTATATCTTGCTCTGAGCAAAAATGTCGCAAAATACCTGCTGCTTTTAAAATGTCTTTAATCGAAAACCGTTTTTCTTCAACAAAAATTTCTTCATTTGTATCCACATCTGTTTCCGTTGAATTATTTTCGGGGTGTATTGAGTCTAAAATTTCTTCATCCGACATAGCGCCATGACAAATTAAGTCATTATTGCAATGTAAATATTCCGGAGAAAGGTTTTCGATTTCTGTAACATCATCAATACATTCATTATGTTCGACAGTAGTATCATTTATTATAGAAAAACCAGCCTACAAAAAATTAATTCAGCATGATAAAAATACATTTTTATATATTATATATATTTTATTTATTATTATATATATTTTATATATTATTATACATATTTATATTTTAAAAACATACCTTTTTAAAACAATTGACAATTGTCTCTGGCTTAATTAACCACCAACCTATTTTTAAAAATTTAATTTAGTTATTTTAGGATACTCGGTAACAGTTAAACCCTTTTCGATCGCAATAATTGTTTTTTAACAATAATTTATCTATATTGATATTTAAAGGCGTGTATAATACCTTGATCTAATGGCTGTATTAGGGCAGTGCTATTTGGTGGTAGGAAATGGATTTTTATGTTCTCTGGTTGCATAGTTATTTTATGACATGCGACGATATCAATAAATAAAATAATTTTTTTATTTTTTGCTACCATTTCTTTATCTAGTGGTTTGTGATTTTGATAAATAATTTTTTAGAATGTGATAATACTGTGAAGTTTTTTCATATAATATGACTTTTAATAACCACGGATAGATGGCATATATGTGAAAAGTTCTTATATCAAAAACGGACAATAAAGTAAGCTTTTTGTATAAAATTGATCAATAAAGGCATATAAATCTAATAAAATTGACAATATAACTAATGTGACTACAACAGGTAGTGACTATAAACGAAAACTACTGTATTTCAACTTTAAAAAACAGCAATGTAACAATTTTAAAATACGAATAACGATAATTTAATAATGTATAGTTTTTATGGTCACTTTCTTTTCACGCTCACTGTAAGTCTTTAGGGATATTTCCCTTTGATACAGGATTTAATCAGCGTTGTCAACTTAGTGCTTTTAGCACTGTTTTGGTTTTTAAAACTTGCGACGCGGAAAATTTTCGAGTTAGTGCGTAATGCTTCTCTTTTCATAGACTAGACTAATTTTTGGTTAAATTTTAGGCTAGTCTATAGTTAAATGTATATTCTAATTCGATATATTAAGACTGTAGTTTTACATGTAAATGAAAGTTTTCATGTGTGAAACGTACTTACTTACTTACTTAATTGGCCTTTACAACCCTTTAGTCAGGGTTACGACCTAGCTTCTCACACCACTTATGTTGTGTGCGTTAATTTTATACATAAGTGGCGGGACCTACAGTTTAAAGTCAATTCGAACCCGGGCCTTTCGTCTAATAAGCCAACACACTACCTACTAGACCATGACGACTTCAAAAAATGTGGAACGCTTCACGATTTTGCGTTTCATCCTTGCGCAGGGCCCATGCTAATCTTCTCTGTATCGTTCCAATTTTAGTATATGTTCTGCCGAAGCAAGAAACGTACATGAAACTTAATTTTTTTGACGTATAAAATGTAAATGATTTTAGCTTCGAAAATGTATCAACTCTTTTCCTTAGTTAAGTTAAATTAATAATATTAATTTTGGTTTGTAAATTTTTTATTGATTTTATAAAATGGTGATAAAATTAAAAAAGAATTAAATAAAAAGATTTCTCGAGCTCGAGGTCAATAATTTTCCATAGATTATTCATTTCCAATATTTCGATATAATACGGATATCATTATCAAGGCTGTAGCAAGAAAAACACAACAATGTTCGAAAAATTAACAACAATCACTGCGCTTAAATCAAACAAACATACTAATACGATAACATAATAACAAAGAGAAACTAAAAACACTTACAATGAGTAACAATTATATTTGTACAAGACGTCTAAACATCTTCACATTTAATATTGCACTAATTATATTATTTTATTTTCTTATTAATTGTTTGCCTATTGTCTAGCTATTGGCGCAGTTTTCCGTGTCTGTTTTGTAATTCATTCTTATCCAGCGTTGTCAACTCAGTGCTTTTAGCACTGTTTTTAGTGCTTTTTAAAACTTTCCACGCGGAAAATTTTCGAGTAAGTGCCTAGTGCTTTTTTAGTGCTTTTCTTTTCATGTCAGTGACACCAACTCAAAAATTAAAAAAAAAAAAATTGGACTAGACTAAAAATTAGTCTATAGATTAGACTATAGACTAGACTAATTTTTGGTCTAATATTTAGTCTAGTCTATAGCTAAATGTAAAAATTAATTCGATATTTTAACACTGTAATTTTACGTGTTAATGAAAGTTTTAGAGCCATTATTACAACTTACCTTTAAAGTTGGCGTTGGTTAAAGGTACCTTTAGCTAAACTGAACGGCAAAGTTACCTTTAACTTATTTTGGTTATTACAACTTACCGATAAAACAAAATCAACATCTTCAAAAATATGGCAGTGCCGGAGCAAAGTCGATAAAACTGCTTAATTAAACAAGTTTTTTTAACGCAGTGCAAAAGGAAAACTTCGTTTTGGTTGCTGTATATGCTAATTTTTTTTAAATTTGAAATTGCCACATCGAAAATAATCGCCCATGTTCTGGAAACCGCATATCGCTTAATGTTTGCGTTTTCAAATCGCTAGGGTATACTGAAGCGATCTGGTCTTTTTTATTCAAACTGTATCATAAATTAACAATAAAATTATGCACAATTTAAATTTAATATGTTTTCTTTTTATTTCAATGAAAACTTTTAGCATTTTTTGACGATTTAAATTAAAAATATTGAATACAAAAATTTGCTTTCAGTTTGTTTATTGTTTGTATCATTTGTTTACTTATCAACTGGCGATTTATGCAAACAGCTGATCAGATTGATCTTCGAAAAAAATTTAATGCTAGTGGTGTTAATTTTACAAATGCCATTGAATTCCATTCTGCGAAGAATATGTGTCACCTGCCTTAAGCTGCTCAAGAAAAAGTATATGTTCTGTTTGTAACAACACGTCTGCACCAACAAACGTAGTACCTTGATCACTATACAAATCCGAGCAATGTCCTCTTAATACTGTAAACCGTTTCAGGGCCGCTAAGAACGATTCAGTAGTCGTGTCGCTGACCAACTCTAAATTATTAATACGTGTCGAAAGACAAATAAAAAGTGGTACGTAACCCTTGTAACTTTTATGTTCCCGACGTCTTGTAGTACGAATTAAAAAGGGAACCGCGTAGTCTACACCTACATGTAGAAACGGCAAGGTAATATTACTTCTTTCACGTGGTAGCTCACCCGTAATTTACTGGACTGGGTTGCAGTTTTGTCGAAAGCACGGTATGCAATTTCTAATGACTCTTTTACGCTGGTACGACCATCAAGCACCCAAAATTAACGTCGAATGATTGCGAGGATGGCTTGTATTCCTCCTTGCATAACACGACAATGAGCATTAATTATTATCAAAATCGTTAGCAGATTGTTTTTAGGTAAAATAATTGGACACCTTTCAGTAAACGGTATGTTTGCATTTGTTAATCGACTGCCGATCCACAAAATATTATCGGCATCCAGTGTCGGATTTCGTTTAAAAAATTTGCTGCGTCTACTGATGAACTTCTGCTGCTGAAATGTTAGGAGCTCTTCGTGAAATTCAATACGTTGTACCAGGCTAACTAAATTTCAAAGTGCGGCGTATCTTTCTTGCCAGTCGCAAAATGTACTCGATTTCGATGACATCTTTTTACAGTAGCTAAAAAATCAAAACCACAACGACCAACAATTTGTTGAGATCTGAAAACCGTTCAAGAAGACAAATTAGGTGTAATTTGAGTGATTAATACCTGTATGCCTTTAGACTCTGGAACTGCTGTTAAAGTAGCAAATGTAAATGCAGGCCACTCATTTTTTACTAACATCAACAATGACGGCCCATGTAACCAGTATGGATGTACAGAAATTCCCCTGGAGGCACAATCGGCCGGGTTTTGGTTTGTAGGCACATACTTCCAATCGTCAGTGGTTGAAAATTCTTGTATTAGTGCCTCGCGATTGGCAACGAACTCTTTTAGCTTAAGCGGATGGGTCCGAATCCAGCATAGAACCGTTGTTGAATCGGTCCAAAATACGGTGAGTCGTGCAGCGAAAGTGTTTTTTTGACCCTTTCTAAAAGTTTTACTGCGTGAACGGCTGCACCTTTGTTTTTGCCATGACCAAATTCATGACGTTATCTTTCACTGACCGTATATAGACGCATGCGGCGTATGTGAACTGAGAAGCATCCGCAGAGGTGTGAAATTCAATCGTGTTAGTGTAACTAAATTCGAGCCATCGCCAAATGTGCAGGTTGGATAACTGTTGTATTTCCTGCCGAAAGCATTGCCAAGTTTGAGGAAGTTCTGGAGGCAAGTGATCGTTCCATTCGAGTCCCATAACTATAGTTGCTGCAAATATATTTTACCTCATATTACAAATGGTGCTAAGAAACCAAGGGGTCAAATAGTTTGCACAATTCAGATAACATCTGACGTTTTGTGAGAACTGACTTGCTGAAATCAAAATTAATTTTGAAACGTATATTATCGGATTGTGTATGCTACACTAGCCCCAATGCGTTGGTCTCATTATTTACGGAAAGATCTAGTGCGTGATGTTGCGTCAGATCCACCGCTGGCAGCGCTGCTAATAATTCCTTTGAATTAGAACTAAATTTCCATAAATGAAAGCCTGCAGTTTTTAGCAAAGCACTTAACTCCTTAAGTTTATTTAAAGCATCTGCTGAACTTTCACTACCATATAAAGCATCATCAACATAAAATTCGGGTTCTAAAATTTTAGAAGCAACTGGAAAACGTTGCCGTTCTTCATTGACCAAAGTGTGCAATACTTTTATGGTCAGGTATGGCGCACAATTCATGCCATATGTAACAGTTAATAAGCAAAATGTAATTGGTTCGTCATACAGCGAGGTATGCCAAACGATACGCTGAAAATCTGCGTCTTTGCGGTTAACCAAAATCTGGCGGTACATCTTTACGGTGTCCCCAGTGAACGCTACTCGGTAACGCCACCGTTGTACGTGCTTTAATGATAGAATTGCCTTTTGTTTGCTGTCTGCGAGTTTCATTAAATCTGCACCTGGTTTAATAGGAAGACTAACAATGTAACGTCCGCTGGAACTTCTAACATACGTAAAGGAAAAAAATTCTTCGTACAGGTTTTCATTCGGTTTTATTTGGTGTTTAAAATCAATCTCCCCGACCTCCCAAAATTTCCGCATACTGTCGGCCAAATCAACTTGTGTAAAACAACAATCTCTTGCATTTAGTGTTGTTACTAAGCCACCAAATATGATCCAACCTAAATGAATATTTTGTGCAATGAAATTCTTAGCTCGACAGCGTTTCATATCCTGTTTAATTATGGCAGAATAATCTGACGCACTGAGAATAATATCGATGGCCCCTGGTTTAGTGAACTTAGGATCGATTAATTTTATATCTATAAATTCGCGTAAGTCATCGTCAGATATAGGCAATGTTGGCGTTATACTACTTACTCGAGGTAAAACTAAAACTTCGCAATTTATACTGACTGAATTTTGAAAAATACAGTGCCTTCAGACGTTGCCAATTAGTCGCCATTCGCTCCATGTATGGAAATATGATTTGGGATACGTCGTAACCTCAGCTGACTTGCCGTAAATTCGCTCATGAATGTTGCTTCTGCGCCAATATCGAACAATGCTCAAAGACGTAGTCGTTGGCCTGTTTCACTGTGTGCATTTATAACTGCTGTGCCTAACAAAACTTTTGGTACTGAACTTGATGATGGTTGAAACTAAGCTTCAACAAAATTACTTTTGTTCTACGTATAGGTCTTCATGAAGAGATTAATATTTTTGACAACGACCTTTGGAAGGACATGAACGACTTGAATGCTCTTGCATAGTAAACTATTAAAGAATAATTTGTGTTAAACAACTAAATCTAGTTTTTTTTTACAATTGTAAACACTTATGGGCCACTATTACAAATTTCCGTTAAAGTTGGCGGTAGTTAAAGGTACCTTTAGCTAAAGTGAACGGCAAAGTTACCTTTAACTTATTTTCGTTATCACAACTTACAGGTAAAACAAAATTAACTTTTTTTAAAATACGGCAGTGCCGGAGCAAAGTCGATAAAACTGCTCAATTAAACAAGTTTTTTTAACGCAGTGGCAACAGCGGATTTCGTTTAAAGCAACCTTTAAATGTTAGAGGTAGGATGATCTTCCCTTTAGCTTAACGATCACTTCTCAAAATAATGAAAAACAATTTATCTCTCAGTTAAAATCCTCCCTTTAGTTAACGCCAAGGTGTAATAATGGCGCTAAGAGTATTACAATATGATAATAACTGCTTACCGGAGCAATGGTGGCAATAATGTGTGGAAGTATGCATATTTCGAACAACAGAATTTGATTTACTGAATGCGTCTTTACATGGTTTTGTGCAGGTTTTATTATCCACCATTAATTGAAGCATCTCTAACGATCGAATGCGACTGTCAAAAAACTTTTTAAGTGCTGATTTTTCGGTACATCATCATCTGATTTGATTGAAAGTTCCATGCCTTTTTTGTTGCGCTATCTAACTTGTTGACTACAAAGTATACGAGCCAATTATCCCAATGGTCTATAGGGCGTTGGAGTTGTTGAAGTGCTCGTAAGGCAGAAGTAAACCCCTTCATACAGGGTGCGTAAACTTGATGTCAATTCCGTTTGTGCATCGGTAAATTAATAATCTGCGTAAGAAATGAGTTAACAATTATTCGCTTATTTTCATATTGCTGGACTATTATATCCCAAGCAAAAGTAAAATTTGCGTCAGTTGTTGCGATATTATCTAAAACATGAGCTGCGTCGCCAACGAAAGCATCCTTCAAATATTGTAGTTTTATCGTTTTTGAAATATGCAAATTATCTTTTATAACTAATACAAAGAAGTCCTTAAATGGAAATCAATGAAGAAAGTTCCCATCGAACGAAGGTATCTTGATAGCCGGCAGCTGAGTTGATGTCGCCATGTTAAAAAGAGTAAGCTGTGCTGTGCTAACACTAGCGCTGGGAATGTCAGTAGTCTTTTGATTTACTTGTTGCAAGCAGTCATTTAGTTCGCTTAGAGTTTCACAGTATGTAGTCTCGATGTCGACAAAATCATTGTCGCTAATCAGTAGTTGTACGGTTTCGATCACCTTTTTTCTGTCTGTTGTTTATTACATCTTCCACAAGGCGGTACCTTGCATCGCAAAATTTTTGCCAATAATCTTCAAGAAGCTTTATACGCACTTGAAGAAATCCCGTCCTTTGTTTAGCTTTTGCTGTCTTCCTTGTGCTGGTACGAAAATTTTGGATTGGGGTGCGATATGTGGTTAATTTTTCATCAAACCCCATATTTGTAAAGTAAATAAATCTATAAATATATTTCTATAGCTATAAAGTTTTCAACAGTTTAAAGTTTGTGGTTATACCAAACAGCTGTTAGAGTGAATGACAGATCGAGTTAACAGATAGACGGCGCACAACGGAATTAGGAATTCAATATGTTGATGGTAATGCAGTGTAAGAATTAAATGATTTATACGTATGTTGATTTAAACAACAGATGGCGTTCAACGCACGACATAATGATTAAGTGGGCGAACGGTAGAATGTCGCAATTGGTTTACATGACAAGAAAGCTTTGAGCTTAACCTCTATATATCAGATGACATAGAAGATTGCGAGGAACCTTCTTAATGGTGGTTACTTATATGATGCAATAATCGTCACTTGTTCCTCGCATGGGATGCAAAAATGTTAGGTTAGGTTGAGATGATCTACAAAAAGTGAGACGCCAATCAAAATTTTTCAATCCACAAGCTAAATAAAGGACAACACAATTGATTACTTTACTTTTATTTCAATATAATTTTACTTTCTCTTATTAACTCTTATTTATAAAAATTAAAAAAAAAAGTACAATAGCATGAATCAAGAGCACTATTAAAACTAAAAATACTTAGAAGTCATAAAGAAAGCTTATATTAGTTTAAATACTTAAATGTGAATATGTCTTTTTAATCTTAAACAGTCCTAAATAAGAAAATTAAATATTAATCTAATACTAATCTAAATACTTGTGAAAATCACTATAATTGTGATCGAATTTGAGCTGGAAAAATAGCATTTTATTTAGAAAATTTGTAATCTTAATAAAGGAAACTCTATTCCAAACATTGGAAAACAACTATAAACCATTTTAAAAACATGTTAATATCGTTTAGTTACTCATTACTCTCTGTTCAGGGTACATCGTCTAGCAATCTAGTATTGACTCTTTAAAGAAGGGAAAAATGGTGACATTAGCTGAGTTATAGGGTATATTATATAGACATAGTAATGAAATTGATAAACAACATGTTGATTTATTTTTTTTTTTTTTTGAACTAATACTAGCAACATTAGTAAAATAAGTAATCCATTTTTTTTTTGCGTTTATTTAAACAAATTTGATATGCTTAAACTAAAAATAAACAAATAGTAAATTTAAATCTTCTACTATACACTGTCTCAAAAACGGGATCTCAAGTATATGTAATAGCAATATATTCTATAATTTTAATAATACATGTTAGATTTAATCATATAAATAAATTTATAAAAAATTATATTTAATAATGTAAGTAAAAACATTAAAAAAACTTACATTGATAATACAAAGGATAGAAACAAAAAAAAATTTTTTAACGTTTGAGTTTAGATTTATGTTTTTATCCCTAGAGAAAATACAACTTCCAAATCTACTGTTGTCTGTTGTGAGTTGGTTACAACTTATAGCTTTATTATTTATGGAATTCCCGCTTCGTTTTGCATAAAACCATTACTATCGAGGTAAAGAAATGGCTCAGATGGTACAAATTCAGATTGTAAACATTTTTTTATATACTCGTGATCAGTATAATAAGGTACCAGAATTTTTTCTTCAGGTTTTATATATTTAGAGAAAAAAAGCTTTTTGTACCCAAAGAAAGCATTGCTAGCTTTTTTAAGCTGGATGTTAATGTGTGAATTAATATATAAAAACTTATCTAAATTAATACCTAAATATTTCACTAATTCTTTGTTTGGGATACCTATACTGTTATTTGCTTTAGACCAATATTGCATTTTCCTACCGGAGGGAGAAAAAGTTTGGTTTCACATTTGTTAGTACTTATTTTCATTTGCCAGTCTGCTGCGTACTTTTCAACAATTTGAAACATATTTTGAAGATTCTCATTAATTTTTTCGATGATATTATCGGGGTGGTATATTATTACATCATCCGCAAACGCAATTATGTTATCCATTTTGTATAATAAATCATTTATAAATATATTAAACAGAATTGGGGAATTTACAGTGCCTTGTTGTAATCCATTAATAATATTAAATTTTTTGGAACTTGTTTTGTCTTTATCACAAACATAGAAAGTTTTGTTCTGTATCATATAAAAAATCACTAAAATTAGAAGATATTTTGGACATTTGTAGTTTATTAGCTTGTACATTAAACCAGGAATCTAAATACTGTCAAAAGCTTTTTCAAAATCTATGAGACAAGCCCCAGTACACATGGATTTATTGAAATTGCAATGAATGTTTGACAGGAGTAAGTGAATTGCATGCGTTGTTGAGTATCTATGTTTGAAACCAAATTGTCGGTCATTTATTAAGCTTTCGTTTCTGCAAAATTCCACAAGATTATTGTTAATACAAGTCTCAAAAACTTCACTGATATTAGGCAGTAAGCTAATTGCCCTTAAATTCCTCGGGTTAGAGGAGTCTTTACCCTTTTTAGGTAAAAGAATAACTTTTGCTGTTTTCCAAGCTCTAGGAAAATAAGAATTGTTTAGCATATTGTTGAAAAGGGTAACATACTCAAGAATAATTTTCTCAGGCAGATTCTTCAAAATAATATTTGGAATGTTATCAGTGCCTGCGGATAGTTTCTTTTTTAAACTCCTGAAAGTGTAAACAAGTATGTCTTTAGATGTAAAATAAAGTTCTCTCAAATCATTTGCCTTTTTTAATACACTAAATGTTGTAATAGTCGATCTATTGCTCTCATAATCAATTTTACTTTCCAAAAATTTTGAGTAACAATTAAAAGTTTCAGTGTGTAGTTGATTTTCATAATCAAATTCTTTAAACGAATAAGTAATCCATTGTTAAGTATTAATAATAATCTTACTATTGTTATGTCCCACAGATTTACATGTGTATGTATGTATTGTATTGTACAATGTAACAAGAACAGAAATGAAATATGCATACCTGAGAAAAAATCTTACAAAATAAAAATTTAATTTGTTTTAGTTAATCTCTTATTATATGATTTTATTTATTTAAAAACAGAGTAAACAATTTATTATTACAAGGAAACAATACAAACAGCAACATGTTCAACCATCTTTCTATTTAGTTACACGATATTATTTTTTATAACACCATGTGTCGTTATCCAAAATTTGACCATGATCGTGTAATATAGTTAGATGTTTTCAAAATTAAAGATCCTCATAGCGCAACAACTATATGTACCTCTATATTTCTATTTAGGTATTCAAAAAAATGAAAAGGACACGCAATGTTATTATTTATAACACAACGTGTTGTTATACAACGTTTGACCCTCATAAAACGTGTAAGCACTTTATTATTACAAGGAAACGTGTTCGTTACTGTAAACGTGTAAGTTCCTAAATTTTTATGGGAAAAGTATTATACAGTATATTATATTAGTATATTACATTACATGTTACAAACCAATCGACTAACCTACCATTACCATTACTGTAGCGTAGGCATGAGACAAATTTTGTTAGAAAAAGTGATCCAGAACGTATGTACATAGCCATACTACTTGCACGTAATTTGATATCAACTTCATTTCAATAAAATTTAAAATTTTTTCTTATCACAAGAAAAAAGGTTTTAAAAATGTTACATACATTTTTTGAAATTGATGGGATGTCCTGATGGAACATATATATCCCGTGCCCAAAATCCCTTCCTAATGTAGGGGCACTATCAAAAAAGGTATGTATATGTTTAATAAGCATATCTATGCTAAACTGACCTCTTATAGTATTTGTAAACTAACTAATCGTCTCCCGTACCGAAAGGGTTTAATATGTTACATACATTTCTTGAAATTGAGAGCACTTGCACTTATGTTTAAATTCGACTTAATAATTCCCTCTACCGTTAAACAGCTTTTATATACTCCGCATTTGTTTGGATGGAGTACAGGGTTTTCCAATATTTATTCCTTTGTCCAATCTCTGTTTTGATTGATAGTACGTTATTATGTATATTCGATCGAATATTCTAACGAGTAAAATATTGTGTTATCGTATTTAAGTTGTTTAATATTTGAATCAGAGGAAGTCTCCCATAACATCTTAAAAAGTTTGTAAAAACGTGCAAATTTAACATCAAGGAAAAATTAGTGCAATTTAAAATGGAATTGTTCAAAATTTATTGGCTAATTATTACTAATAGAAAGAAATATGTATTTGATTTGAAATATTTGATGTCTTAATGCGGAGAAACAACTTCATTTTCTATATGTGCTGGAACATTTTTCGAGTCCTAACCTGAATTTTAATTCATTCAAATTCAAATCTGCAGAACTTTAGCTATTTTTTCAGCTAGAAAATGTATTCTCGAAGGTATCGAGATGCTTCTTAAAGAAATTCTTGTATACAAAAGAAAGTTATTAGCAAAGGCAAATATATGTGTATGGCTCCTTTAGAGGCATGTATGAAGTATAGACCCCAATATGGTTCACCGACAGATACACAAAGGCCTAATTGATAAACTTTTTGTACAAAATATAGTTCAAACTGTACTGCATTATTGTAAGGAATCTTTAGTAAAAAGAACACAAAAATGTTAATACCTTTTTATGACTTGAACCAAACTCTTAGTTGGTTTAATAATATTATTTTACTTTTTAAATCCCAATTGAGGGTCTAAATTCGATCTGATTGAATTTTGGTTAAAATTTATTTATCAGAAATTTTAAATTGTTTACTAGTTAGACTGGGCTTCTAATAATTCCACCAAGGTTTTAGTATTATTTTACTTTATTTACTTTCCACTCTTGAGGGTACTATTTACGTCGTAAAATTGCGATGAAAATAAAAATGATCTATGGTCACTTTGTTGCTGACTTCATCAATTCCTGAAGCATGCTTTCTTAAGTTCAACAACACTTATATGAAACTCTCGAATTTTAGCAAACACGAGGTTTAGCAGTAATTTGCATCACTTAGGGTAAAAGCGATTTCTGAATATGACACAGTTGAAATTTGTTCTCTCAATTTCCGCGTGAGAATGCTAACTGGGCTTGTTTCGAAACATTGTGATCCCATTGACTGGATTTCTGTAGTGTATGAGGAGATGGAAGGGAATTAAAACAGTAGATTGTCTCCTCTGTGGTTGTTCGCTGCTTGGTAAAAACTTTTAACTGCTGAGACCCGATACTACGGCTCTCATAAAGTTCTTAATAGGATTGCGCAGGCAGAGTGATGTTGATGTCCTTCAATGAGTAATTATTTCTTTCGTTTTTCCCCGTTTTAATTACTCTCTCTACTTCAATTCTTTCCTCGTGAAGCCCTCGGCTTTAGGATATTTTGTATGTCCTATATTGGTCACACACGTACTCCAATCTAACCACATACTGTATTAATCAGCGGGTATATAAAGAGATCTATGTATTACTTCTATATTTTTTTCAAAAATGATCGATGTTCAGCTCATAACAATATATATATTTATATTTGAGTTAATAAAGATAATTATTTTTATTATAATTATTTTCGAACAAAAAAATTTTTCTAAATTCAAAATAAAAATATTTTACTTTAATATTATAAAAAAGCATATAAAGCAATATGTGTAGATAATTGTATATTTCAATGAAGATAATTATTATTGGTAAATTTATTTTTAATATTTTGCTCAACATATTTATAATAACAGCAATAAAAACATTTGCTAACAATATATTTTTGTGTGCAACATATGGATTAAATTGTCGTAAGCTTATTTTAATCAATCGACAAGGAACATTTTTCGTCTTCTGTGTGACCAACACATTCTAAAGCAGGTCGATGCTCCGAGTCCCACATTCCTGGACCACAACGCTTACAAAGTCCTGCCAAAGTACACGGAATTTTCGGCAGTAGTCGATACTGATGAAGTAGCCCACGTGCCTTTCGTAATATAAGCTGACCATCCATATACATTGCAAGAGAACTAAAGTGTAATAGCATCTCGTCTGCTCTGAGATTTTGGGCAATAACATCATCGGCATAAACAGCTATTATCGCTAAACACAGAAAAAGATGAAAATAATCTGTTAAGTAGTTTGACCAACATGCCTCCCACATACGAATTACAACGGCTTCTGTAAATTCGCGTTTAAAACAAAGTAGAAGCCATCGATGACAAAACAGTAGCTCTAGAGCATCATTATGCATCTTTAAATGCTCATAGAAACGAGGCAACATGATTCTTATAAGTTCCCGCAGAAAATTAAGGTTCTTATCAATGTCGTTATCAGTTGGAGTACAAACAAAAAAGGCTCTTTGCATAAGCCCTACAAAGCACCAAAAGGTTTCAGATTCATTTTGTATTTCACACAACACTGGAGCCAGCAGATCACTCATTCCCTGTGAATATGATATTCCGACATTGTAGAATGCATAATTAAGTAATATATTCTTCATTATCTCAGTGTTAGGATTGCATTCTCCACAGAAAAATGGATTTGTCCGATCAGTACGTACAACATCTTTTTCAACAACACATTGTACTGTTTTCCAAAAATATACTTGTTCTTCAGGTGACATTGAGTATAAGCGTCGTCTAGTTATTTCTTCGTATTCTTGCCGTTTTATATCCATTAAAACTGCGCGATCTTCAAATGTAGATGAAAATGAATAACATTTAAGCAAAAAAGGCCATACGGTTTTGCGAAGACTTTTTTCAAGACCTCCAAAAAATACACATTTACGTAACATTAAATCATCATCTATTCGCCCTTTTTCATTAAGCAGAACTCCGTAGAAGAAATTTGTAGTTATTTTTTGGACGTTTCCCTCATCGGGATGTAATTCGGACTTTTTTACTTCTGGTCGACAAACCATAAACTGACGATATGGTAGATTTTGCTTCTCGTGGCTAACAGTGTTGGTTATATTGTGAAGAAAACAGTGCCACTGATGGAGAACCTTCAATTGTAATCAAAAATAATTAATAAATTAATGTACATCATACATATATTTGAAACAAATTAAAAACTTAATTTTATTCCTTCTTAAGAAAAAATTATCGTATAAGATTTTTTTATTTTTTGAAGCATGACCTTTTACTGAGGATGCTCAATAATACTTTAATACTCAGGGTAAGAGAGCAAGAGGTAGGAGTATGCGAATTGAATATGATGTTGAAAATCTAGGAAAGTAGGCCACATCAGTCACCAATGACAATTAAAAACATCTCTTCTATAAATGAACTATATACTTAAGACAATTCTACGAATTCGGTTAACAGAAACTTCTTGTTAACCAAACGACTATTGCAAGATCAACGCTATTAAATTTGTAACATAAAATCTTTTAGCTAAATATTTACATATTAAATTTTACCTGTGCTAAGTGATCTAAGCCTCCATAATGAAAATGCAATATCTTGTATTGTGATTCCCTTGAAGCTATTACTAGTTGACCAGAAGTGCAATTGTTATCGTTGAAGAAAAGACGTAATGAACGCATTTGACTTAAGTCAACGGAAAATCGGCGGCATTTAATATTTGACTTTCGACGTACTGTAGGCGTTGTGTTAGCGCTATCAGGAAATGCTAGATTATGCTTAAATGCCAACAGTTCTGGAGTCATCCAATTAGGATTATTATCATCCGAGATGGATCCGTCAGAGTTAAGTTGTAATTGCTCTCTATTTGCTGCAACTACACAATTGTAAGATTGAGATATATTTGCATTTTCAATTTGGGGATTTGCAATAGTTATATTGACAGATGTTATTGGATTTTTCTTTATTAGTGCTTCCAAGTCTTCCAGAGAGGCTTTCTTTCCACCTATTAAAGGTTGCAGTTCATTGCGAAGCTCTTGCATATCCACAGTAGCTGTAATATCATCTTTTTCACCACCATTTTGGTTAGTTGCTGTGGTTTCCGTAAGTTTTATTTCATTAATTTCAGTTCTTGGGTTACAATGAGAAGGTTCGTCAGAAGTTACTTCCTCAATTTGTCCTTGTAGTGATGGTTGCAATGCACCTCTAATAAAATCTATTTTAGAATTGTCGTCTGATGATGGGCCCTTGCACAGTGAAGAATTTGGTATCCATGTCAGAAGCAAAGTTGGCCGTTTAGCGCTGTTGTATTGGTCAACAAAAGTTTTCGTTGTTACCGTTAAATAACCAGGGTAGTGTAGCATGTCACATTCTTGTCGAGCTACAATTGGTGGATGTATGCACACGTTGTTTTTGCAAAACAAAATTTCGTTGTCTTCGTAGACTATATCGATTTTTTCACTACTTTTTTCCTCCCCAAGTATTAAGCTTGACGCTTTCTTAAGAATATTTGCTATGGGCATAATGTTTTAGTACCAATAAGTTAAGTATCTGAATTCAATTAATATTAAAATATATGCATTTATAACAAACAAAAATTAACTGCATATTTTTTGCCGTCCACCATAAATAACACCATTCAATATCTATGAAAAAAAGTAATCAATGAAATCTTTATATGCAATAGAAGTTCAAGCACAAATATTTATATATGGCTACTGAGTTGTCATTTTTGAGAAGTTAATTAGTACTTGGGATGTTTGAATGTTGACAAAATAGTGATAAAAATTATTTATAATTAATGTTGTTTTCTTATTGACCTTCTAAATACCAAAAATGGTATCCAACATGCGTATTACAAAACGGAAATAAAAGTATAGTGTACACAGAGATGAAATCTCAGTTTAACCCATAGCAGGTGAAAAAAAAGTAGGAAATAAAATCTTCAAATTTACTGTTTATGATTTACAAATAAGCGCAAAAAATTTTAATTAAATTTAAGCTAAAATATTTTTTATTTTCGTGAATAGGCTACGTTAGATTAAAATTACATTTGAAATTATAATTGAATTTAAAAGTTACATGGCACCCTGACTTTAAAAATGTAATCGTGAGATATAATTGAAAGATGAGTTATGTCGTAAACTTTTTTAAAAATAAAATCCTCACTTAAAATTAGAAATATTAGTATTTTCTAAATGAAGAATTAAAAAATTTCAATATATTTTCCAATGAATTAATAAATAACATTATGAAAATTTAAAATTAAATTTGAAATTCAAATATTTCTGACAAATTTCCTGAATGAAACCCTAAAATCGAAAGAAGTGTTCCAAGCAGACACCTAAAAATTGGAGGTACACTAGGGAGACAATTCTTTTGTACAAATCAGTGTTTGTATATTTGTATTTATATTTGAATTTCGTTATTATTTTTGAATTTATTAATTAATTTTGAACTATTATCTTTTGAAATATTTTTGATTTTTATCATATTATTAAATTATTATTGGAATGTATTTTAATTAAATGGTTTGGTAACCTAAAGCGACCAGATTTTGGAAATGAAAATAGATGACGTATAGAAAAAACTAAATAATTTATTTGAATTGAACATTTATTTATATATTTTACAGAAAAATTTGTGTATGTATAAACTTACATTTAGATTTACTTATAAATATATAAAATTAATTAAAAAAATAACGAAACTTCGAAACTCATTGCACTAACTTACACGGCACGACATTGTCCATACGACTTGTCGGAAAAAATATAATATGTATTAATTTACAAAAATAAATATTGATTAAGGTTTTAAAAATTTTCATAACTAAAGATGACAGATTATAGAAATAGATGACAGATAAAGGACATACATTTTATAGATGACAGCCAGTTAATATAGAAGATTGTCCTCTAAAAAATAGGATGTAGCTTAGTTAATTAACACATTCCAACCTAGAAGATAATCTGCTTACGGCGTCAATGATAATATTGGAATTTATCTTTTCGATAAATTCTTAACTTTCCTCATAAGCTTAAGTACAATTTTGAGCTGAGATACAAAATTAAACATAAAATGACAAGCCAAGCACAATTCATGACAAAGTACTTTATTACGTCTGGGAAGCAGACGTCTTCGAATTTTAAAATTAAATATATATGTAAAAAGAGGTTTTGCAAATCTGCTGATTTTGTGTTTTTAACAAAAGAAATATAACATAAGCTAAACTACAGAAAGGTTTCCTAGGTTACTTATATATATATATTCAAATTCATATTTCCAAACTTTTGGCAAATTCGAAGCTAAAAAAGTATATTTAAATTTTAATAAAAGAGAAATAAACTATTTACAGAATCAACCGGATGTTTTTCTTTCGCATTGAGTACAAAAACCTCAATACGTTACTGGCGCAGTCGACTAAAAGAACCGTTCTGTTAAGTAATATTTAAGTTTAGTAATTATATAGAAAAAAAAATTAATTAAAAAAAAAACAAAACGAAACGGTCAAATTTTTGTAATCAACATCTGTGAAAAATATATAATTAAATTTAATAAAACAATTTTGAGAATTTATAAGAAAATGAATATTTCTTTTAAACCAAAAACTGTACAACATTGAACTTCATGAGTTGAATTGAAGTAAATAAACTAATTACACTTAGGAAATCTTACAACTGAACAAGTGGAAATGGTTAGAAGACGTGTACTTGTCGGTTAAGACAAGTACAGTACAGGGTAGAAAATGACCCATTATACAAACAAGTGAAAATAAAAACTTTTGAAAGCAACAAGTGAGCCATAGATTATAAATATTAGGCTTAATAAATATAATACTGAATTTATGGACGAAGTTAAAGACTTGGCAAAAAAAATTATAAAATATTAATATGTCAGGTAACATGGAAGCAATAAAGGAAAGAAGAGATGTTTTTCTACAAAATGTTAAACTGATGTAGCCGTTGTTGCAGACAGCGTTACAGTTGAGCGACTAAAATCGGAATTTGACACTTTTTCAACGACCCCACCACTTTTTGTGCTCCTTACTAAAATGAACTAAATCGGACACTATTCAAGATTTTTGATCCCTTTTTTCCCCTTTTTAGAAAAAGCATTTTTTTTATTTACTTTTTTTTTTCTTTCCCTACCAGAACGTAACTAGTTAAATGACTAGTTATTTGACCGTCAAGTATAAACTAGTCACAACTTCCCATCTAGTTATTAAGGGCGATGTGAAAAACTTTACGTAAACATTCATGTACATGTGATTTTGTATCTCTTTCTAACATATGAATTCTTTCGACTGTAAAACAAATATCTAACCTGCTCACTCCTTCGATGTTTTTAAGTAACAAATTGACATTTGACTACTAAAACGACTAGTAACAACTAGTCAAATAACTAGTCATTTTATTAGTTAAACAACTAGTCATTTTACTAGTAAAACTTATTAGTCAAATAACTAGTGATTTTACTAGTTAAGGTAGTCATTTTACTAGTCAAACAACTAGTCATCTTACTAGTCAAATGATGAGTAAATTGCGAAAGAAAAATGTTTTTTTGTTTTGAAATATTTTTTATTAAAAAAAATATAATTTATTTTATAAAGAATTATATTAAATCTAGATTAGGAGCTGCCTTTTAGCGGCACTAGCCACCTTCTTCTTTTTGTCAAGAGCAGCCTTTTTCTTTTCAGCAGTGCGTTTCTTTGCTTTGGGTTGCTGACAATTGAATGAACCAGAAGCACCCTTACCTTTAGTTTGGATTAATTTTCCACTGAAAACAGCACCCTTCAAATATTCCTTATTGAATGGAGCCAATTTTTGGGCATCTACTTTATATTTGCTGGTGAGGTATTTCTTGATAGCTGGCAAAGGTGAGTGGGTGCTAATAAAAAAATAATAATTTTAGGCATATTAAAGTTTATGCAGTAAAATAATAACAATACTTAACTTTTTGGTTTCACGTCTTATTTTTTCCACAGTATAATATTATTTTAACATAAAGAACACAATTAAAATTTTCGTCATAAGACGCGATAAATTTTTGTTTTCAAAGCCTACTACGAATGAAATTTTAAAATTCATAAACTTACAGGGCATTTGACAGTCAATATTGAAGTGTTTTTGATGTATTATGAAATACAACTCTAAAACATAAAAAGTCAAATAAAAATTACATGTGTAGTAGTAAGTAAGCCTTGTGTGTATTAGTTTCGGTTATTTATTTCTTGTAGGGTTTCTTTTATTAACATTTTTTGGAACAATCAGCTTTCAAATATAATTGTTTATATGTATGTATATATAAAAAAGCTTCTTGCTTTTTTATCTTTTTTTATTTACATATTTTTTTGTTACAATAACAAAATTTTTACTTCAAAGTAAATTAATAAGACAACAACAAGCAAATTCTTACAGCTCTAACCAAATAACGAAAACAAATTGCCTGTGGTTTTTGTAAACGTTTGTTGTACAACAACTAGTGTCGCTACTTTATACTTTGAGCACTTGTTTGTCTTTTGTAAACGCACAAAAAATGCAAAACATTGAATACAAAAATTGGTTGTTGTAGAAAACACGATTGTTGTTGTTTTTTATTTTCAAATATTGTTACGTTTTTACCTTTTTAAAAACGTTTAAATATGAGTTCGTTGATAGCAAACCAAGTAAAAACAAATAAGTGTTTTATTTCAATGGAACTCTCTTATTCACACTACTTTTATGTCACACTCTTCAAACTTAACCGAAACAACGTACACAACAGTAACTACAACAATCTATTGCTTGTACGATATTATTCACACACTATTCGCTATGCTGTTTACAACGGATATCTTCGAACCACGACTTTTACTGCACACGCAAGGCTGACTGAATTCACTCTGACTGGTTGTCTTTCTCTTGCCTTTTTATATGCGAACCTCTTCAGTCTGATGGTGGCTCTCGATGTGGAGTGTTCGAGGTTTCGCATTCTCGAGAATTCTATTGCGACCATATTGTTTATTGTTGCGTCTGCTTACTTGACTGTCCCTTTTTCTCTCATACTTGTTGTAGCTGGTTTACTTATAATAAGTTCGATGTATGTGTTAGTCTGTATTGTGTATGCATTGTCTTTGTATTTATTATTGTGAAACGATATTAGGTCTCTTCGACTATTTTTGCGTTACACTGCCGCCCACTTAAGCCTGTTCGTCTCGAATAGGCTCATTATCTCTTTCCCCTATTTTGCTAGTCGCTCTATGTGTACGACCTTCATTTTTGTTCGGGGGCTATCAGCTTTTTGTATCCTGTACACGACATCATTTCACAATTTGATTACTTTATACGGTCCACTGGTTGGTTTGTAGCTTGGGGGATAATCCCTTCTTCCGCTTTGGGTTGTATAAAGCCTTGAAATCCCTCAGTGTTTGCTGCACGATCATGCCTGGCTTTCATTCTATAACTGACCATTTTTATTCGGGATCGCATAAATTGATGAAGTTTATTTAGTTTTTCTTCTTTTACAGTGTATGTGGCGTCCCTCTCTGTGGCGGGCTTCACTCCAAACTCCAAGTCACCGGGCAGTTTTATTTCAGTCCCAAAAATTGTCTTGGCTGGTGATCTAGATATTGAATCTACTACTTTCCGCAAGTACTCTTCCAGGGTTCGATTAAATCGCTCTACCATTCCGTCTGACTGTGGGTGAAGAGGCCTAGTTCGAGTTTTCTTAAGTCCGTACATCTCACACATTTCTTTGAATACAGCTGACTCGAAATTTCTGCCTTGATCGAAATGTAGTTCTATTGGAACCCCGTAGCGGCAAACCCAGTTGTTTACAAAAACATTTGCTATTGTGTTCGCCTCTTGATTGTGTATGGTAAAAACTTCCGGCCATTTGCTGAAATAGTCCATCACCACGAAAACATGTTGATTTCCGGCATTACTAACTGCAAAAGGGCCTGCGACATCCATCGCTATCCGCTCGAAAGGTGCACCTGAGTTTATTGCTGCATCTGACCTCGAGTTCTTCGTACTGGACCTTTAGCCGCAATACACTGGGTACAATTTGATATCCAATCCGCTACTGCTTGCTGACATTCAACCTAATAAAAGCGTTGTTTTAGCCATTCCAGCGTCTTTGTCACTCCAAGATGTCCTCCACTGGCTCTATTATGGAAATCCTTTAACACTTCTTTCATTTTGGAGGTAGGCACTACCAATAGGTTGAATAAGGTTTTGCCATCAGCGCTTTCCTAAAGTCGATATAGGCACCCATTTATGATCTTTAAACTGTCCCATAGTGCCCAATATGCTTTTGCAATAGGACCTTTTGCGATACTGGTGGTAATGTTTGAGGCACTCCAGCACTGCAAGTAGCTCCCGTCGAGTCACACAATAGTTCCTTTCAGTTGTTGACAGTGTCCGACTGTAGTAGCCCACGACTTTCTCTGTACCATTGATCACTTGGAAAAGTACACCACCAATACCATATCCGCTAGCATCATTGTCTAAGATGAAATTTTCTCCTGGTATTGGATACGCCAAAGCTGGTGCAGCACGCAATAGATCTTTTAGTGTCTGGAACGTTTTTTTCGTGACTCACTCCATTGATACGTTTTCGATTTTTTGGTGATCCCATGTAAGCTTGTAGCAACACTATCAAAGTTAGACACAAAGCGTCTGCAGTATGTACATAGTCCCAAAAAGCTGCGTAGTTCATAAAGATTCTGGGGTCGAGGTCATTCCTTTACTGCTCGTATTCTATCTTCATCCGTAGATATTCCATCTGCTGTTAACGATGCCCCAAATACTCCACCTGTCTTTGGAACAATGCACATTTCTTTACGCTTAGTTTAAGTCCAGCCATCGATATTCATTGCAGAACTTCTCCCAGGTTCTTAAGGTGTTCGTCGAAAGTTCTGCCCATCACTATTATGTCGTCGAGGTACACCAGGCAAGTCTTTCAATGCAGTCCCTTTAGTACACGTTCCATAAGCCGATCGAATATGGCCGGAGCATTACAGAGTCCAAATGGCATAACTTTAAACTGCCATAAGCCACCGTTCGCACTGAATGCGGTTTTCTCCTTGTCTTTTTCTGCAATCTCCACCTGCCAATAACCGCTTTGTAAATCCAATGTGGAGAACCACTTCGTTCCAGCTAGCGTGTCGAGTGTGTCATCAATTCTCGGTAGCGGGTAACTGCCCTTTTAGTGACATCATTCAGCTTCCTGTAGTCTACGCAGAATTCTGTACTGCAATCTTTCTTCTTGACAAAGACTACAGGTGAGCTCCACGGACCTGATGATGGCTCGATTACACCGCTCCTCTTCATTTCGTCGACAAGCTCTTTAACTTCATTACGCTTCACCAGCGGTATGCTTCTGGGTACCTGTTTTATCGGTTTCGCTTCGCCAGTATCAATTTTATGCGTGACCATGCCTGTTCTTCCTTGTCTTTTATTATTTGCGGCGAAAGCGGAAGCATAACCCTTTAGTAGCTTTTTGACTTTATTTTTCTCTTGAGCTGCTAAGCCTGATACCCAGTTAGTCCTTGGTCCCTGTTGGTCCTTGGCTGACATTTCGACCGGTTCCGGCAATCGTTCGCTATTCATTACCGGCTCTACTGGAGCACATTAACCGACCTCTGAGTTTTTATAGATGACTTTTTCATGGTCTGATAGATTTAGCACTCTTACCGGCATTATTCTCTGTTCTGTGAATTTGGCGAGGGCCTTTGCTGATATTAAATCAGTCTGTATTTCTGCTGGTTCCACAACCCACAAGCGGTTTTCCTCAGAATCACCCTCCATACGCGCCCATATCAGTGATTCGCTCTGAGGTGGTAACTTGAGTTGTTCGACTGCAACTATCCTTCTGGCGTGCACTTGATGCTTGTACCCCACGTCAACAGGTATCTCCACATTTCGCCAACTCATAATCTGTTGCCCCTTATTCAAAGTGATGCCATGAGCTATCAAAAAACCGGCACCAATGATAACCTCGTCCCCAATATCAGCAACAATAAAGATGTGTGTGACACTAATATTGGCTATAGTCACCTTCGCCTCCGTGGACGGTGGCGGACTCTCCAGTCTCCGAAGTCTTACATTTCTAAGCGCCTCACATTTTCCCTTTACTACATCTCGACTAATAATGGACTGCGTCGCCCCAATGTCTATAAATTGTAAGGTGTGTTGTCTGCCGTTTATGTACCCGCACGCCGTAATATTGATGTTGTTCTGTTGCATCACTGATATTGAGATTGTGGAGCCCTCGCTTATGGGAGCCAGCACTTGCCCCTCAGTGCTAGCTCGTTTTAGTTTAACGGGCACTCTTGCGAAGATGGTTGGTAGTGATGGTGAGATGGATCTGGGTCTTTTACGTGGCCCTTTGCAGTTTCTTTGGAAATGCCCAGCCTTTCCACAGTTGAAGCATTTAAGTTTAGCCTTTTGACCGTTTTCTTCTAACGCTTACTTCACCATTTCCTTAACTTTAGTTAAAAGGCATTCCTCTTCCTCCACGACTTTTATTATACGGATTTTGTTTATTTGTGGTCTAGAGATAGTTTTAGCGGTCTCCTGGGCTAGTGCGAAGGTCACTTTCTCCGCAAATGTTGTCTTCTGTGTGGAGCATACCGCTAATTTAATGTCAGGGTCGCGTATGCCATTCACAAACATCTCGTACATCAGCAAACATCCTTTCGTTCGCCACTTGCATTTTGCGATTTTCGGCTCTGGAAGCTTCTTGCACTTCAGCTAGAAGTTTCTGATTTTCTGTTCTAGAAGCTTCAAATAATTTCTGGTTCTCAGCTCTAGAAGTTTCCTGTACATCAGCTAGAAGTTTCTGATTGGCTATTTGCAATTTTTCCATCATAGCAGCTAGCAACGAATTTATGTTGACACCCCTACGCGCTGCAGGGGCCTGTGGCTCACGTTCCTCTTCATTCTCGAAATCGAGGGATTCAATGGCGATGCCCTGAATCTGCAGTTGTTCTCCTAACCGTCTCTGCAGTTCGTACTTAGTGCCCGTTGTTGGCAGCTCTAGTTTACCCAACTCTCTTTTAAGTCGGTCCACACTTAGATCAGAGAGTTTAATTTTTATTTCTTTTTATTTATTTATTTGTTTGTCTTTTTACTTTTGGATTTTTGCAATCCCACTTCTGATACCAATTGTTACGTTTAAATATGAGTTCGTTGATTGAAAACCAAGTAAAAACAAATAAGTGTTTTCTTTCAATGAATTATTCACACTACTTTTATGTCACACTGTTCAAACTTAACCGAAACAACGTACACAACAGTAACTACAACAATCTATTGCTTGTACGTTATTATTCACACACTATTCGCTATACTGTTTACAACGGATATCTTCGAACCACGACTTTTACTTCATACGCTACTACTCGCAAGGCTGACTGAATTCACTCTGACTGGTTGTCTGCTTTCTCTTGCCTTTTTATATGCGAACCTCTTCAGTCTGATGGTGGTTCTCGATGTGGAGTGTTCGCGGTTTTGCATTCTCGAGAATTCTATTGCGACCATATTGTTTATTGTTGCGTCTGCTTACTTGTCTGTCCCTTTTTCTCTCATACTTGTTGTAGCTGGTTTACTTATAATAAGTTCAATGTATGTGTTAGTGTGTATTGTGTACGCATTGTCTTTGTATTTATAGCTTTTGTTTATCTTTATTATTATGAAACGATATTAGGTCGTTTAGACTATTTTTGCGTAACAATATATATTATATTTTTTGTTATTTTTTTTTTTAATTTATTACAAAATACGTAATTTTGTAAATTTTTTTTTATTTTTAATAAACTGGTTTTTAGTTATTGTAGCATGATTTTACAGTTGTCAATACCAACACAACATTTCATGTGCATAAACAAAAGAATATCCAATTGCATATGAGCAGCGACCACTTGACTCAATGTTGCTGACCGTCGCTGCAGCGTATAACACCACAATAGTAACGCGCACACGCGACGGTCATTTGACACTTTGTTGAGTGATCGCCGGCAGTATTGATATGCGCATAGTATGTACTATGTGTGTTGTTGTTGTGTTGCATAACTAGTGATTGTGTGTGGCTCTTTTCACACTTCACCGTGGGAATTATTATGGACAGCGGACGCGTGTCGTATGACATCCACTTGTCCCACGATAAACACACACAAACTCTTTAATATATAGTTAAGTATTAATTGTATACACACAAACATGTGTTCTGGTATTAAGCCAAACAATATTGTATTAGAAGTAAGGGGCTGATTTGGAATTGTCAAATCAGCCAAAATTTTAGTATTAAAGAAGGGACATTTTCCCTTAAAAATTAATCAATAAAGACCAGTCGAACTGTGCACTTTAAAAGTGCACTCGACAACTAAATACACAATAAATTAAAATTTTCTTAACTCTACATTATAATAGTTTTGTTTTCTATTATTATAAAGTGGGTTAGCAAAAAAAGTTTTATTTAATGGAATTTTTATAAATTTAAAAATGCATTTTTTATTTTTGAAATTTAAATGTCCTAACGTTCATAAATTTGAATGAAATTACATTTTAAATAAAGCAGAACAATTAATTTTAATAACATTAAAATTTTTGTTTAGGCTTATTTATTTTTGGCTAGAAATTTGTTTTAATTATAAAAAATTCGAAAAATTATTAAAAAATAAACTTATTGTATGTTTGTTAATGTACATTACCAAATCCGATAAAAATTTATTTTTGTTATCTGAATTAGTTTATTTTATTTTCTTTTAAAAATATTGCCCCTTTTTACTGCCAAAATACCCTTTATGTCCGACTTTTTTTTCAAAAATCACCTTTTTGTGCGACTTCTTACAAATTTCCAGCAGTAACGCAGATTGCAGAGCTAGCAGTATTTGTGAACAATGTTTCCGCATGATACCATCAGAGGCCACACAACTTGAGGAAATGAGATTCTATTTCAATTGCTCAAAAACTACTTTAGACGTAAGAGGGATACCCTTACCCCCCTACAACACGATCGATAGGTTCATAAATTATAACGTGTTATCCGAGCTATACGAGACTAGAAAATAGTTCAAAAACAGGGGTTAAGTTCCTAAAAGAAGTATTTTAATGTCACAGAAGAAATTTTGTCGATGTCGACAAAATCATTGTCGCTAATCAGTAGTTGTACAGTTTCGGTCACCTTTTTTCTATCTGCTGCTTACTTACTTCTTCTACAAGGCGGTACCTTGCATCGCAAAATTTTTGCCAATATTCTTCATGAAGCTTTATACGCACTTGAAGAAATCCCGTCCTTTGTTTAGCTTTTGCTGTCTTCCTTGTGCTGGCACGAAAATTTTGGATTGCGGTGCGATATGTGGTTGATTTTTCTTCAAACCACATATTTGTAAAGTAAATAAATTTATAAATGTATTTCTATAGTTATAAAGTTTTCAACAGGTTAAAGTTTGTGGTTATACCAATCAGCTGTTAGAGTGAACGACAGATCGAGTTGGGAGAGAAAAACCCTGAAAAGTTTAGAACCAATCATTTAAATAACGAAGAAAAAACCGAATTAGAAAAACTTGTAAAAAATTATAACAAAGCATGGTAAGCATGTAAAGAAATGGTTGATCAAAATATGATAAGGCGCAGTCAATCAACCTATTCTGCTCCTCTGTAGGTTGTTCCAAAGAAAATGGACGCCTCTGGAGATTACAGGAAGCTGAATGAAATAACAATTAATGATCCATTTCTAATTCCAAATATAGATGACATTTTAGACAAATTATGTCGTTGGCTTTATTTTTCCAGGTTTCATCTGGCGAAAAGTTTCCAGCAGGTAGAAATCGATGAAACAAGTCGTGCAAAAACCGCTGTTTCCACACAAGACGCTCATTATAAGTTTCTTGGGCTTGAAAAATGCACCTGGCACCTTTCAACGATTAATGAATTCAGTACTAGGTGATTTGGTTGGTACTCATTGTCTGGTCTATTTAGACGACTTCGTTGTTTTCGGTACCTCATTGCAAGAACATTTTGTTTTAGTAGTTAAGGTACTCAAGCGAATGAGAAAGCAAATTTAAAGTTGCTGGTGCATAAATGTGAATTTGAAATCGGAGGAAGAATTCTTAGGACATAGTATGACACCGTCTGGTATAAAACCAAACCCAAAAAACATTGAAGCAATTAAAAAATGTTCAATCCCAAAAAAATTTTCCAAATTGCAAAAAATATGCAAACCCTTGAACATTTGTTTGAAAAAGGACACACAGTTGACTGTCGTAACAGGGAATATGTTAAAGCATTCGAAACGGTGAAATTATTAATAACAAGTGACCCTATACTGAAAAGTTCAGATTTTACAAAATCCTTTACTCTTACCACTGATGCTTCTAATAAAGCTCTAGAAGCAGTACTTAGTCAGGGAAATCACCCCATCTGTTTTGCGAGCAAAACTCTCAATGGACATGAGATGAATTATTCTGCTACGGAGAAAGAACTTCTAGCAATTGTTTGGGCAAGCAAATTTCCTACCCTATCTATATGGTAGGAAATTTATCATTAACAGTGACCTTAAACCCTTGTGGTGGTTTCATAACTTGAAGGAGCCTAACTCAAAGTCGCAGAGGCGGAAAATAAAACCAAATGAGGATGATTTTGATGTGAAATATATTCCAGAAAAAGCAAATAGAGTAGCTATTACGTATAAATAATATCGAGTGCCATATGAATGATAGTTTCTGACATGGCAACAGTACACTCAGCGGATGAAAACAATGCTAACTTTATATTCATAACAGAGAGAACGTAACTTCACACACATTAGTTTTAGTTTCTTTTCTTTTACCATTTACCCTAACATGTAAGCATAGGATTACTCCCGAGCTTTACAGAAAGAGCGTCTGCCTGGTGACTGGTCCATGGAAGCCCACTGGCAACCCCGTGAACGTCGTGCTGGAAGGTAGAGAGGAGGCCATGCAGCTTTTGTTGGACCGCCGCTGCTACATAAAATGGTTTAGCTTTCTGGTGCGCCAGCACGACGCCGTTCCAAACTCCTATAGGTGCTGGGCTTCGATCATATGGTAAGAGCGTGCAGGATGAAGGAGGAAGTGTGCCGGCCGGCCACCGAGCTTCTCGCTGCACCAACGAAATGTACTGCCGAAACTGCGCGACTCCCATCAGGGCATCTTATGATGTCCTCGGCGTGTCCCATCCATAGCGCAATAGTGGCCAGGACGAATGCACGCCACTGAATACGGATCGGCAATTGAAGATCCTCCAGCTGAACTGCCAGCGTTCGCATGCCGCGATCTGCGAGCTCGGCCAGGCGATACGCGCCATGGGAGCAACTTTTGCCCTAGTGCAGGAGCCGTATATGACGGATATGCGAGTTTATACGGACTGCGGGGGAAACTGCAATAATAGTTAACACGTTCCCTGTCAAGCCGTTTATGAGAAGTTGTCACGTGTACCATTTTCGGTACACGACAACTACTTTATAAATCTATAAAAATACATGTTCTTTTTTTATTTTTGAAAAAATTTATTTTATTTTCAAAATTATTACTATTCAAAGGACAAAATGCACAAAATAACAATAAAAAATTAAATTTATTTCATATAGAATAAGGCACATATGGGCAATGTACTAAAAAAATATATATTTTACTCAAGTTTGAATGCATTATTATAATTTTTCATACTTTCTGCATACCATAGAATGGCTGCATCTTTTTACTGGTCTATCATTACAGTTTTGCAACTCATGGTGTACTTCTAGAAGGTAGGACATGGTCATCTTCTTCAGAAAATACGTCATTGTTTGTATTACATAAATGTGAAATTAGTAACTTTCTATATTTTAAAAGGTGAAATTAAACTATTGTTTCTTGTATTATATAAAATCGATGGATTTACAACTGTCGTATTCAATAAAAGTTCAAAAGTGGTCCGATAACTAATTACCACGCCACATGTACCGTTATCGGTACATCACACTAAAATTGTTCTAAACATCATTACGTTACATAAAATAGTCCTACTAATAATTAAATTTTGGATATAAACATTTTAAATTAAAAAGTTCAGCTTGGCGTAGAAATAAGGTTCAGCGTGCACCGAAAACGGTACACGTGGCAGGGAACGTGTTAATGATGTTAATGATAGGGACCTGGACTGTACCATTGTTAGTGGGAGTCAGTGGGGGTTTGCCTTTCAGTAGAGGAATTTTTCAGGAGGATACTATTAGCAAGTATCTTGTATATATGGATTCGGTGCTACTCCTTGCGAGTAGCAAATGCATGCTCCTCAATGTGGTTCTCGAAAATGAGTAAGAATGCTCCTGCTCATGAGAACTATCGGCGAGGAGTTATGAATGGTCACAAAGCGCCTCGTTATTCTCAATGAGGCTAGTGACTTTTATACTTTTGATGCCCCAAGAGGTGTTAACGACGTTGAAGTGACAGCTGCGAGCGGGGCACCGAATACTGTTTTGATTTTAGGTGGAGGGTGTGTGACAACTGGGGCGTGAGTGATCACAATCTCATTGAGATTGTTGTGAACTCTCGCAGACAAACGTGGGGATCGGGCCCTGTACGCAGGTGGCGGGATCGTTACGCGAACTGGGACAATTACACGGAATTTGTTGGGCACCAAACTTCGATTATGTCACCTAATGACTTTAGGGCACTTACGATTCGTGACCATTTGTCCCATTTTTTCTCCCCTTTTGGACAAAAATTAAAAAGACTTATAGCCTATAACCTGCACCGACAAAAGCTGGATCTATATCCTAAATCGGTGGTTGGCTAACGAACAAACCAACAAACATTTGGGAAAGTTAACCTAGCTAAATCGTCGTGGTCTAGTGGGTAGTGTGTTGGCTTATTAGACAAAAGGCCCGGGTTCGAATCCCAGGTCAGACATTAAAACGAAAAAATATTTCTTCGGCGACTTCCTCTCAGCAGATTTCTGGCAAAGACTCTGAGAGTAAAAATTGCCATGAAAAGCTTCTCAAAAATCTGTCGTTCGGAGTCGACTTTAAACTGTAGGTCCCGCCACTCATGTATAAAATTAACGCACACAGCATAAGTGGTGTGAGAAGCTAGGTCGTAATCCTGACTGAAGGGTTGTAGTGGCCAATTATGTATGTATGTATGTAACCTAGCTAAATCGTAAAAAATTACCTATTACCATTTTTTCTGCCCTTTTGGTCAAAATTTTAAAAAGATTTATAGCCTATAACCTGAACCGGCAAAAGTCCGATCTATATCCCAAATTTCAAGAAAATCGGTCCAGGCGTGATTGGATAACAAACAAACAAAAAAACAGACTTACAGAAAGATTTATAATATATATTAGGATTAGTATATTAAGATTAGGATATGAGGATTAGGATAACCTGCACTCAATTTGCCCGTTTTCGGTACCTTTTCCCTTTTTGGATCCTATTTGGTCCAACTTTATAAACGGAACACCTCCAATAGCTATTTGGGAAACTTAATCAAGCTAAATCGTAAAAACTAACCTCTTACCATTTTTTCCCCATTATTCTCCCCTTTTGGTCAAAATTTTGAAAAAATTTATAGCTTTACAGAAAGATTTATAATCTATATTAGGATTAGGATAACCTCCACTCAATTTGACCTTTTTCGGCCCCCTTTCCCCGTTTTTGCACCTCTTTTGGTTCAACTTTAGAAACGGAATACCTCCAATAGCTATTTGGGAAACTTAACCAAGTTAAATCGTAAAAAATTACCTATTACCATTTTACCCCCATTTTTTCTCTCCTTTTGGTCAAAATTTTGAAAAGATTTATAGCCTATAACCTGCGCCGACAAATGCCCGAACTATATCCCAAATTTCAAGACAATCGGTTCAGGTGTGATTGGCTAACAAACAAAATAACAGACTTACAGAAAGATTTATAATATACATTAGGATATTAGGATAGTGGGAGGACAACTTACCTTCGTGTTAAAAAAAAATATTTAAAATAAAACAAACTCATTATATTTGGTTAATATATCGTTATGTATTCTATCTTGATAACCTAATTTCATTGACATTAAACCCAAATAGTTGACAAGTCCCAAACTTTTATTACACGGTCTTGCCCAATAGTGAGTAATCTTTTGCGGTCTTCCTCCAGATCCATGTAAACAATTGAGTGCTTAGCGTCATGAAATGTAGCTAGAGATGGTCGTCTGAAATAAAATACATCTAATTTTAAAAATGTACATACATAAAATATGTTATTACTTGAAGAAGAAAAAATATATAAAACTAAATAAAATTTTAATCAAATTTAATAATAATGCTGTTCAGGCCCTCACAATGAATTTTTTTCATAAATGAGCATGTACGTTTGTATAAATATACAAACATACTTGTGTACATATGCTTGCACGAAATTAGTTGAACAAGCTTATTTTGCTGAGTTCATTTAATTTTTTATTTGTTTGGATATATGCATTTTGCCTTATTTTTAATTTTAACAGCTAATTCAAATTAGGATAAAAGAAAAACCTTTTGACTTTTGACTAAGTTTCAAATTATGCTTTTATTAAATTATTTATTTTAAACATTTAAAAAAACCTTGAGCCACTTTCAAATATATTTACATTGAATTTGTTGGGATTGTGGGGTTTCATGTTTCTTTCAAAGCATAATTACAGATATACATTAATAATAAATACATTTAGAATAATTTGTTGATATTCAGCAATAAATTAAACTTCAAATATATTAAAATATAACAGTCTTATGCAAAAAAAAACCTTATTATGACCTTCATGTGAACATTAGTTAACAACGATTTTTAGCTTAATAATCCAGTATTAAAAAATTATATGCAAAATCAGTATTTTAACTAATATCCATTTTAATGTTTTTATATTTGATGCAAAACCATTATTTTCTTCTTTCAATTTTTCCTTAATGTTGTGTTTGAAGGATTTTATTTCATTTGGTATTCATGTTTAATATTGTTTTTTTTTTACGTTTTTATATAAAATAATTGTTTTATTAACATAAAAATGAGGTTGTATTTGTTTTTTAATAACAACAATGTATAAATAAAATATAACAACCAATGTAATTAAAATATTACATTTTGATTAAAGAAAGTATTCGAGTACCAGTTTCTCTAAATTTGTTTTGATTATTTGGACATCACTAAACTATTTTGTAAACAAAATTTATATTTTTGGAAAAAAGAAAAATTTGAATAAAAAAAAATATGGAGAAAAAACTGCCAGTTTTAATTATTTTGATATGTGTGCCACCAGAGAAGTTGCGGATTTTTTTTTTATTTATTTTTATAAAATTAGAATATTTTTCACAAACTGTGAAAAATTGTAATAAAATTATGACATATGTCTTTAATATAGGTTTAAAGTAGGGTTGAACCATTGTTAAATCTATGAAATTTACTACAGGTGTTTTAAGCTAATTATCGTTTTTGGATATACATCTATCGAATTTAGCTTAAGAACGGTTAGTAATCATGTAGTAATTTTTTTTGCATAAGACTCTAAATATATATATATATATATATATATTATAATTTCTTGGAATTTGGCAATTTAAGGCTATGATTGATTAGAAATAAATTCGATGGACAATTGTTTAAGTAAATAGAACGGTTGTTTTATTCTCAATTCCTCCGAAATAACCAAGTTTGCGTTATATGTATAATTGTTCCGGTGATTTCACCCGGACAAAGCAACACATTCTGATTGTCCCGGTTACTCCGCCCGGACAATTCAACACCGACCAGCAAATCAGCTAATTCACAAATATCTGGTGACCCCGACGTGATTTGAACACCCAAACTTCTGACGTGATTGATGTAGAAAAATCGTTTCGTAAATCTAATTAGAAGATTTTTATAGGTTTGTTAAGTAGTTAATTCGAACTACTGTTAAGGATTCATAAACTTAATTAACATAGGTTAAAAGTGATCAACTATAAGGAATCGTCAGCTCCTCTTTCCAGAAACAAATTCTTCGAACAGGCCACAACATGGCTACTGGTGAAACGACCTTCCCAATTGAACAGCTTACAACTGCACAACGAGCAACAGGAGGACTAATAAAGTCCATCATTCGGAATTTTAAAAAGGATCCAAAAAGACTGTGGCTTCTTGCCCTCCAGAAGCATCCTCTTTAGCGGCATCAAATGGTCAGGAGTCCAATTCTCAGCACAGCTGTAATAAGAATCAAAACTGTAACAACGGAGATTGAATGTCTCGCCTTACTTGACTCTGGTTCACAAGTCAATTTAATTACGGATCGTTTGGTAAAACGACTTAATATTGCAAGACAGACGTCATCACTAAGCATCAATGGAGTCGGGGACTCCAATACAAAAACATAATACCGAGTCTATGTGGCTTTGCATTCCCGAATTAATGAATTTTCAACACGTCTGGATACACTTGTTCTGCCTCGAATCATTGCACCTTAACCATCCCAATTTATCAACAATGATGAGTAACCACTACCGAAAAAAATTACGTTAGCTGACCCAACATTCAATAGATCTAATGAAATCGATATATTGGTGGCTGCCGAGTGTTACCACTAAGTGCTTACAATTGCGCAAATAAAATTATTTCCACGGTTCTTGGTTGGATTGTAGCAGAAAAAATAAATAGAGAACACCTTATAAACGCATCCTGCGGAATATATACCGAAAACGAGGGGCTTGAAGCTTCCATCGCTCCACTTTGGGAACTGGATGAAGTTAAAACAACTAAAAACCCACTGTCAATAGCCGGCAGAAGAGTACCCTAATTTCTGGCTCTCGAACGCCGTTTGCAGAAGAACCCGGAATTGAAAGATAAATACACTGATTTCTATTTCACTTGTTTTTGATTTATGAATCATTAAAAATACAAATTAAGCATTAAGATTGGGTTTATAATTAAAAAATTATATGTTAACAGCAGATACTGTAACTTTGAAATATGGTTTGTTTCTTTAATAACTGTTATTTGTTCTTATATACCCGAGTAGCAAATAGTGTACAAAAATTCAAAATGATGAACGACGACCTGGAGATCTTATTTATACACGAAGATATTTGGTGCCAATCAAGCATCATTTTATGAATTCAATATAATTTTTAAATCGGTAGAACATACATGAAACCCCGCAAACCGAATCAACGACGTATCTGTTACAAAAAAAGTTAAAATTTCGTAACCATCCAGTAGGGGATAGTTTTTATGCAGACATTATAAGCGTGGATTTTATTTATTAAGGGGAGAGACATTTGATTTTCAAATGTTTCGTTCGTTTGTAGAATATGTTTAAAAATTAAGAAAAAAAAAAAAACGTTTTATTCAGTCTCAAAAGTAAACTTACAAATTAAAAACCAAAAATATAGGAACCCAATTCGTCACAGCTTATTTCAACCACATACTATAAACAAGTAATTAAATGATTAATTAACTAATAGTTTTAATTTCAAAATTTAGTAGGACCTCCTATTTGTTCATAGCTTTCAGCCTTTTTTGCATTAATTCCACTTTCTACTGGAGCTGCTATAAGGTCATTCTTGTTCGAAATCTGATGTTGGCCGACGTATTAATCACAAATTGCCCATAAATTTGAGACTGAATAAAACTTTTTTGTTTAATTTTTAAACATTCTATAAACTCCTATTATTTTTTTTAAGGTGCTGGTTGAAATAAGGTGGGAGCATCTGTATATGACACCACTTAATGTGAATGTTGACTGTTTAAAGCAAACAAACTCAGACACCTTAAGATTTAGGCTACGCGAAAATACATTAAATTCGAGTTTTAAAGTTTAGGGAATCCTCATAAATAAAAAAGTATATTTTTTAGGTGACTTATTTTTTTTTTTATAAAACCAGCACTCAGGGAATGACCCCTACTCATGCAGTGCATTGTGCAGGTTTTTTAGGAAAGGTGGAAAGAGAGAGGGAGATGCGAACGGTAAGGAAACGAGTTGCTGCTGGTGACTATAAAATGGCCAGCGTTATAACTCCACCATTAGACAGTCTACAGCCATCGTCCCCAAGAAGCCCGCAGTTTCTCACACCACTTATGTTGTGTATGTTAATTTTATGCAGAAGTGGCGGGACCTACAGTTTAAAGTCGACACCGAACAACAGATTTTTGAGAAACAAGAAGAGAAAGAGAAGAAATCGCAGAAAAAATACTTTTTGTATTTTTTTTTATTTTTGATGTCTGGCCTGGGTTCGACCCTGGCTTTACGTCTAATAAGCCAGCACACTACCTACTAGACCACGGCGACTTGCCAATGGTTTAAGAGTGGAATAATGATTTTTGTGTTGATGAAAACAATAATAAAATGTAAATAATAATAAAAGAATTTCACGTTCAAGCGTGTAAAACACATATTTTTTCATGAAATTCGACAATCGTTAACGTGAACAATTTCGATAACATGAACTCCTTGGTTTTAATTAGTTCACGTTACCGGGAGTGCGCATGCTCATAATGTATATACATTACATATATATTGTTACGTTTTTACCTTTTAAAAACGTTTGAAATATAAGCTCGTATATTGCAAATAAAAATAAATTTCTTTTTAGTTTTAATTAATTTCTGTATTGTTCGCACAATTCTGTGTGCCACTATTCTCAACTTGATGTAAAACAACAATTGCTTTGTTTGTTATTCCTCTTTGCACTCTGTTGCTTAAACAAGAACAAATAGAACACTAGATAACTGAATACTGATAACTAAACTTTTTCTCACTCAGTTGTCTGCTTGGCCTTGTCATTTTAAATGACAGGGTAAAAAGTCTGATGAATGCTGTTGAAGGCGAATGACTTCGCCTTCTGGAAATCTCTATAAACATGTTTACATTTATTCTTGTAGTGCAACAATATTTTTGTTTACTTGTTTATCAAGTTTTTTATGCCGTATTTTGTTGGTATATTTTTTTTCTTGTTGATAATGTAAACAAGTTCATTGTTTTTGTAGATTTTGTTGACAATTTTAATGTTAAACGATGTAAAAGCAAAACACCATTTCCATTTTCGTATTAGTGCCCACTTAAGTCTTTTCGTTCCGAATAGGCTCATTACCTCATCTCCCATATTTCGCCAGTCGCTCTGTAAGTCGCTAGATAGTTTGTAACTTGGGACATAATCCCTTTGTTGTTCTCATGAAAGGTCTCCGTATTTGCTGCATGATCATACCTGGCTTTAATTCTGACGCTGACCGTTTTTGTACTATCGTGCACAAATTTATGAAGTTGATTTAGACGGTCCTGTTTTCTTGTATATGTGTCATCAGGCAGTTTTATCTTAGTCCCAAAAAATAATCTTGCCGGGTGATCTAGATGTTGAATCATGGACCGTGGATCGGTATACCTAAAAGAGGGGCTACCTTTACAACACGGTTTGATTAAATCGTGCTACCATAGCTCTATTGGAACCCAGTAGCGACATAGCCAGTTGTTGACAAAAACATTTACCATTGTGTTCGCCTCTTGATTGAGAATAGCAAGCATTCCCGACATTTGCTGAACTAACCCATCACGACGAGAACATATCTGTTTCCGTCATGCTAACAAGAAAAGGGTCTGGCACGTCGATCGCTATCCGCTTCAAAGATGCGCCTAAGTTATATTGTTACAGCTGACCTCGACTTTTTTTACCTCGATCTGGATCTGTAATACACTGGCTACAGTTTGTTATCCAATCAGCCATTGCTTGCTAACATCCAACCCAATTAAAATGTTGTTCTAGCATTTCCAATGTTTTTGTCACCTTAAGGTGTCTTCGCTAGCTCCATTATTGAACTCATTTAAGACTTCCTTCATTTTGGTTTGATGCGGTCTTACCATCAGTGATTTCCCAATAACGATATAAGCACCCGTTTTTCAACTTTAAACTGTCCCATTGTGCCCAATATGCTTTCATAAAAGGACCTTCTGCTGATATTTCATTGCGGGTAGGTCGTTAGCCTTCTTTCTTAGCTGCTGCAATTTTCGCCAATATTGGATCACACCTTCATGCTTCGGTCCAGACTTCGTTGATTTCGATCTGCGTTAGCCGAATATCGACGATGGATTCCTTCTTCTCAGCGTTCATGCAATGTTTACACTCCAAATGAAATGGTTGGCGTGAAGGAGCATCAGCATTCCCATGTTTTATGCTTCTTCGATGTTCAATGCTGAAGTCGTACGTCTGGAGGCGCTTAATCCAACGTGCTAATTGTCCATCAGTGTTCTTGAATTGCAGCAGCCATTTCAAGGCGGAGTTATTACTCCTTGGAAGAAAATGTTGACCGTACAAGTACTTATGGTAATATTTTATGCATTCCAACACCGCAAACCGTTCAGCCTTTGAAAGTAGGCGACTATAGCAGCCTACGACTTTCAGTCACATTGACCACTTGGGAAAGCACACCACCGCTAGCATCACTCTCTAAAATAAATTTTATCCCAGGAACTGGATACGCTAAAACTGATGCAGCATACAATACACCATTGATACTTCTTTGATTTCTTAGTGTGCCACCACGCTAGTAAAGTTAGACGTCAAACGTCTGTAGTATGTGCATAGTTCCAAAAAACTGCTTAATTCATGAAGATTCTGGGGATGAAGCCAGTCCTTTACTGCCATATCTCATCTTCATCCCTGGATATGCCATCTGCTGTAACAAGATGCCAAAAGTATTTCACCTGTTTTTGGATAAATGCACATATCTTTTATGTCCAGTCATTGATTTTCCTTGAGGAACTTTTGCCAGATCCTTGAGGTGTTCATTAAAATTTTAACTATCAACGATTCAGACTGAGGTGACAGTTTCTGTTGTTCGACAACAACTCATCTTCTGACGTGTATTTGATGCTTGTATCCCACATCTAGAGTATCTCTACATTTCGCCAACTCATGATTTATTTACCCATATGCATTTATTTATTCATATGCATATATGAGCTATCACTAAAAACGAGCTTACACTGATGTTACCTATAGTCACCTTCACCTCTGTTTTTCAGTGGACGGAGGCAGACTATCTAGTAGCTGTCCGTAGTCTTACATTACTAAATAACTCACACTCACTGATGATAGACTGCGTCGTACCTATGTGTTGTCTGCCATTTATGTACTCCCATGCCGAAAGGTTGTTGTTTTGCTATATTATTAATATGGAGATTGTGGGGAGACAGCACTAGCACTCCTTGTTGATGAGACGAATCTTGACCTATTTCGTGGTGATTTGCAGTTTTTTTGTCGAGTGTGGACATTAAGGCTCTGCATAACTTCACTAGCACTCCTTGTTGATGAGACGAATCTTGACCTTTTTCGTGGTGATTTGCAGTTTTTTTTGTCGAGTGTGGGCATTAAGGCTCTGCATAGCTCCATTATCAGTTTAAGCTGGTTGGGGAGTGCCAGGGCTTCAATCGTGCTCTCTTGTGTTTGTGTAGTCTGTGTTATACCTCCTTTTCCTTTCCTATTTCTTCTCCTTTTCCCTATCTCTTCTATTACTCCCTCTCCTTTGGAACCAAGTACACGTGCTCTAAGGTAAACTTTTAAATTATTTTACTACAACATACTGTTACAATTCAGTTCACGAAATGTCTACTTTGGAAAGACATTCGGGAAAATATGACCAAATGTCCGATCTCTTTACCATCACAAATGATGTATTGTTGGAAGTGCAACTTTACAGCTGAAAAGAAGTATAAAATGTTATGTATGTATGAGTAAATCTTAGTAGTTTCAGTCATGCATTATGTTCTCATTACAATCCTTTAATCAGTATCACACCATCCATGTTGTATGTGTTAATTTTATCCATAAGTGGCAGAACCGAACGACAGACAATCGAAAAAGTTTTCATGACGATTTTATTTACTCTCCGAATATTTGTCAGAAATCAGCTTAGAGGAAGTCGCCTAAGAAATACATTTCGCGTTATTTGAATGAAACGCATTATTCTTTTCTGAAGAATTTATATGCAGGCATATTTTAACTCCTAGTGGTCGTGGAATTACAGATAGCACAATTGTGTCAGTCAGGCATAGCTTGACATTTCGTTTTACACTCACGTTTGTGTTGTCTCATTATTCTATAGGGGAATTTTTTGATTTGAACAACAATAATGATCGCGAAGCATTTTTAAATACGCTTAACGATTCCGATGCTGACTTTAGTAATGATGACGACGCTGATGAATCGTATATCCCTTTCAATTTAAATTCAGATGCAGAAGAAAGCGAAGAAATCTCTTGTGATGAAACCAATTTTAATAATACGAAAAATTAAACTAATGCAAATCTCGATCCTGTCAAATACTGCACAACAATCATCAGTAACAAGATTGAAAGTACCAAACTGGCATGTCATATGGAAAAGTGTATCATTTTTTTGGATGTCAAAATCAAATAAATATTTAAATATTAAAATACCACCATATCTATGTTTTAGATAAATGTGGTCAGAAAGTGCGTTACGTGAAAGCAGATAGAAAAAGATTTTATAGATGCGCTATAATAATGGGTTACCTCAGTTATCCTACTATAAGAATGTATTAGGCAAGGAAAACCATAATTCCTGTTATTTATAACTCCATGTCACGCAATAAGTTTTGAAGAGTTCAACCAGTTATAGGCATTGTAAGAAAGGGAAGCAATGATTTGGTAGGATTAGAATGAAGACTTAGAAATGGACCGTTAAAGTATATTTTCACTTAGTTGACTTGGTAATATTTTATTCTTGGACTAGCAGATTGTACTCGGCATTGCGCGAGTTATATTTTCGCCCTTTTTGAACTCATTTTGGTTCAACTTTAGAAACGGAATACCTCCAATAGCTATTCAGGAAACTTAACCAAGCTAAATCGTATAAAATTACCTATTACCATTATTTCTCCCTTTGTCCCATTTTCCCCTTTTTCTCAAAATTTTGAATTTTAGTCTGCACCAACAAAAGCCCGATATATATCCCAAATTTCAAGAAAATTGGTGCAGGCGTTCAAGCGTGATTGTCTAACAAACTAACAAAAAAAAAAAGACTTACAGAAAGATTTATAATATATATTACATACATAATCGGCCATTACAACCCTTCAGTCAGGATTACGACCTAGCTTCTCACACTACTTATGTTGTGTGCGTTAATTTTATACATGAGTGGCGGGACCTACAGTTTAAAGTCGACTCCGAACGACAGATTTTTGAGAAGTTTTTCATGGCAATTTTTACTCTGAGTCTTTGCCAGAAATCTGCTCAGAGGAAGTCGCCGAAGAAATATTTTTCGTTTTGATGTCTGACCTGGGATTCGAACCCGGGCCTTTTGTCTAATAAGCCAACACACTACCCACTAGACCACGACGGCTTCAATAATATATATTAGGATTAGGATAACTTGCACTCAATTTGCCCGTTTTCGGCCCCTTTCCCCTTTTTGGACCCCCTTTGGTTCAACTTTAGAAACGGAATACCTCCAATAGCTATTTGGGAAACTTAACCAAGCTAAATTGTAAAAAATTACCTATTACCATTTTTTCCCCATTTGTCACATTTAAAAAAAAAAGAATTGCCTAAATTCTTCGTGGGTCATTTTGACACTTATGACCTGAATAGCACAATTGTGCGTTGTCCTGATTCTGAAAAAGGACATTGCACTTTTATTCGTCCATATAAATTATAGACTAATTAAAAAGTTGTTTTTTTATAACTTTGGTTTTCAGCATTTAATGAGCTTAATAAGCTCTAAGTCTGAAAGGGTTAAGCTCTCTTTTTTGTTCACACTATTTTGTGTCTCCCACTTAACTGATATAACAATAATTGCTTGTTCGTTATTCTTTGCTCACACTTTTTTAAAATCTTTACGATAGCGATCTTCAAACCACAACGCACCCAACGTGTCTGCTTTGTCTTGCCCTTTTATCGTCCAACACGAACAGTACATCGAATGTTCATGAAGTAGAAGGTTAGTGTTCTCGTTTGCTTACTTGTCTACCCCTTTTGCTCTCATGCTTGTTGTTGTTGATTTGCTTAGAATAAGTTCAATGTATTAATTGGAGTGTATTTATGTCGTGTGTATTGTGTTCGCTTTCGTTGCGTTCTGGTTATTTATCTCTTTCATACTCATAGTCTGTGTTTTTGTAGCTTTTGTATATCGTTAGGCTTTCTTGTGGCATCCCTCTCTGTGGCGGGCTTAACACCAAAAATTACCATGGCGGTGATCTAGATGTTGAATCATGGACTGCAGATCGGTACGCCTGGAGAAACCTCTGTTGCTCGATCACTACTTTCCGCAAGTATTCTTTCAGGCTGCGATTAAACCGTTCGACCATTCCGTCAGACTGTAGGTGCAGCAGCGTCGTTCGAGTTTTAATTTCGTATACTTCAAAACAGCTAGCTCGAAATTTTTTGCCTTGATCGGAATCTAGTTCTATTGGAACTCCTTACCGGCATACCCAGTTGTTTACAAAAACATTTGCTATATTGTTCTCCTCATGATAACATTCCGACCATTTGCTGAAATAGTCCATCACAACGAGCACATATCGGTTTCCGGCAATGCTGATAGGAAAAGGGCCGGTTACGTCCATCGCTATCCGCTCGAAAAGTGCGCCCGAGTTATATTGTTGCAGCTGGCCTCGACTTATTATAGCAATGCAGTTTGCTATCCAGTCCGTTAATGCTTATTGACATCTTCCAGCGTCTTTGTTACTCCAAGCAGTCCTCCCCTAACTTCATTATGGTACTCGTTTAACACTTCCTTCATTTTGAAGAAGGGGAAATCTTGCCATCAGCGCTTTTCCAATGTCGATATAAGCACCTGTTTATGAACTTTACACTGTCCCATAGTGCACAATAGCCTACGACTTTCTCTATACAATTAGTCACTTGGGAAAGTACACCACCAATACCATAACCGCTAACATCGGTTCCCAAAATGAATTTTTCTCCTGGGACTGGATACGCCAAAACTGGTGCAGCACTTAATAGATCTTTTAGCGTCTGGAATGCCTTTTCTTGTGACTCACCCCATTGACACACTTTTGACTTCTTGGTGAACTCATGCAAGCTTACAAGTTCTTAAAAATAAGAGATCTTAACAATTAAGAGAGTTTTAATTATAAATACATATCGTTCCTCCCAACATAAATAAGTTTACTCCCCCCTAACATGTTCTTTTTCTTAGTCGTACTATCCGTAACAACCCTTCTATCTTCCTCATCACTTTTTTTCTACAGCCTGACGGTACTAATATAATATCCCTACTTTGAATAGAATAGCTTCTTAACATGTGCGCCTGGCTCAACACGCCATTAATCAAAACCATATCATAGCTACTCAGTTTCTTTGTGACCTTTCCCTTCACCCATTTTACTAAATTTGTATAAACAATCTTGTACCAATACCTCTTCTCCCTCCTTTAAACATGGTCATTTCCGTTTAACTACTCTGTCTGACTGACTCTGAATTTTCCCAAATGTTGAATTTGATTTATTAAAAGTTAAAGTTGTGAGCAAAGTTCAGGTTATATTGAAAAATCATATCCGCTGAAGTTAGGCCAGTTGATAAAGTCGAAGTTATTCGATACTTTAATAAAAATCTATCAATTCATATTTGTAAAAGTTTGTACTGCTCTTTCCGCACAGCCATTTGAATGTGGATGAAATGGCGGAGATTTTAGTACTGTTATACCATTTGATTTGCAAAACTCTACAAATTCTCTAGAACGAAAACGAGGCCCATTGTCACTTACTAATATAAGTTGGTAGTCCAAAAATATTAAATAACAACCTCAGTTTTCCCTATTACTATAGTGGCCGTCGTTGAAGTCAAATAAATAGCTTTCACCCATCTTGAATAAGCGTCATAGATGATCAATATCTGCTGACCAATTAATGAACAAAAATCAATATGAATTCTCTCAAAAGACTATGTTACATCCGTCCACTTCGATAAATTATCGTTATTATTAATAGGTTTTATGTTAGGATTAGTAAACTTTGTAATTATTCTTCATTTTGAATAAAATAAAATACATATCTGTGGCATTAAATAATAATAGCTTATGTCGAAATTTCGTGTTAAGAGATATTAAGAGTTTTGTCTGAAATAAATACTGTTTGGTAACGGTATTTGTAAAATTTAAATGCGTGTAGTTTTATTAATAATGATATTTTATACATACATAAAATTTAACTGAGTAATAGATCTTGAAGAAGAGAAAAAGAATTTGCAATAAAATTATTTCACAAACTAATTAAAAAAATAAATCCGCGAAATAAAATATAAACTTACGAAAACTTCTATAATTTGTTTTATGAAAACCTATAAAATAATATAAAATAATTACTTAATTAGTTGAAGTCTTTTGTTTCTGTTCACGACCCTAAATATTCTTTTATATATGTCAACTCAATGCCTTTCCTGCTAATTTTTTATATGATAAAATCACTAAAAAATTAATTGTTACATTTTTGATTTATAATATATATCTATTGACATATTTAGGGCGCATTATTACAATTTCCCGCTAAAGTGAACGACAAAATTAACTTCTCCAAAAATATGGCAGTGCTGGAACAAAGTCGATAAAACTGCTAAATTAAACAAGTTTTTTTTTTAACACAGGAGCAACTGCAGACTTCATTTTTTTGTTGTATATGCTCATTTTTATTTTCTAAATTTGAAGTTGCTTATCAAAAATAGTATATGATATGGCAAGTTCAAACATAAAGTGACCTTTAAATGTTAAAGGTAGGATTATGTTCTCTTTAGCCTAACGATCACTTCTATCTTATTGGATACTCATAATAATGACAAATAATTTACCTTCCCGTTAAAATCCTACCTTTCGTTAACGGCAAGTTGTAATAATGACCTTTAGTAGTCATTGTTGAAAATTCGTGTTTAGGATTACGGTCGAAGAATTTAAACACATCACGTTACACATACGTACATTACATAGATTTGGAAATGTAATGGTTTGTAGATCTATGTGTATGCAACTTTGTCTTTGTTGTCAGACCAAAGCTGATTGTTCAATTATTTTGGAAACTAATTTGGTTCAATTTTAAGGCGACCATATTTTGGAAATTAAAATAGATGACATAAAGAAAAAAATAACCAATTTATTTGAATCCAACATTTTTTTACATATTTTACAAACAAATTTCTGTATGTATGTAAAATAAATAAAACTAATAATATACATATGTATGTATATAAAAACTTACATTTAGATTTACTTATAAATATATAAAATTAATTAAAAAAAAATAACGAAACTTAAAAACTCAGTGCATTAACCTACATGGCACGGCGCGACATTTTCCATACGATTTGACAGATAAAATAAAATATCTTTTAATTTACAAAAATAAATATTGATCATGGTTTTAAAAATTTAGATCACTAAAGATGACTGAATATAGAAATAGATGATAGATAGAGAACATACATTTTATAGATGATTGTCCTCTAAAAAAGAGGGCGTATGGTCATCTTATACAATTTCCACAAAAAATGGGTTTAGTAAATGACTTTGTGTTCGTTCTAGACAACGCCACAAAGCACTCGAGTAGTGTAAAACATAAATGCCTATTTTATAATACAAAAAAGTTGTGTCTTTGCTTTTCCAAAGCCCAGAATTAAATGCAAAATATAATTTGTGGGGTTATATGAAAGCTAAACTATCTGAATACTACATTATTATAACGTGACATTCAGTGCAACTATGGGAGTGAAAACAAATCAAGTAAACTATTAGTTGGTTTTTAGTTTAATTGAGTTGTTTACATTAGTTATTATTGACGGTGCTAAACCATGAACACAGTTTAAATGAACGATTTTATATATAAATATACACATAATTTAATAACATTTGGTAAAAAATTTTATATTTGAATAATATTTATCGTCAAATGAATTCAGTAATGCCTTTACATAAAAAAATCAATTCACATTTTAATCATAAAGTTATCTGGTTTAATCACAAGAGTGGAAAATTCTACAGAAGCATGTTTTCTCATACTGCGCATCGTAATCAATCAAGAATTGCCATCCCTAATTATTACACCGACAATACGTCAAGGGCTAATGTTGGTTTGAAGTACACTCATGTTTTCATTCTATACTCGTATTAATATATTTTACTTTACTTCTTATACGATATTTTTGTTAAAAAAAAAAATAATTTGAATAAAAACAAAAATGAGTGAGCTGTACGGGGTTCTTTAAAATAGTATACGAATTTGAACAAGTCCCCTAACAATTCCGGTGGATCAAACACCCGATATGACTACGTTGTGTTGACCTCACTATATTAGCAAAGAATATGACACCGAATTCAATAAAAATTATTTAACGTCAAAACTATTTATTAAATTGAATTTGAACTTAAATATTAGTGTGCCCAATTTAAAGAAGCCCGTAGAAAAAGATTTATCCAAAACCAAGCTTGTGGGTAGCAAAAAAATATTGATGAAATCATTGTCTAGTACAGCGAATACAAATGACAAATGCCAAATGCCAGTACAACATTTTTCTTGCAAAACAGACTCAACAGTGCTTAAAAGCCAAAAATTTTGTTGGGAGTGGACAGGTACATAACAGTACTTAAACAGCGACAAAGGTAAAAATAGGCGATACCCGCTTCCGCGATTATGAGGCTAATCGTCGGAATAGATTCTCTCTTATAGCAGGTAAAGGTGATGAACCCGCCTCAAGGAGGAAAAGTATTGCATTTTATTTCTTACATACATTGGCTGACGAACCCTCCATGTGGGTGTTGACCATCAGCTAATGTGAGGACCTGTGATTGAGTTTGCCTTATGCCTTTGTGGACCACGACCCATGCCGAGAGTCGATCAGGCTGGGGACCCATCGAAAATATTTCAGTCCTGGATACCTGGTGACCTCCAGGATTATCTGCGTACTGCGGATCCATGGACAGGCGGACCATCCTGTTATCAACAAATCGTGGGATAAAAATGAATACAAAGAAACAAATAAAAAGGAATATCTGAAGAATAAAAAGTCCTCCAATGTGGAGGCAGAGACCGGGACTCGAAAAATCCGCGTACGGATGTAAAAACAATGGCCGTCTCACCCAAAGAGAAGTACTAGAAACTCCTCAGCAGCAAAAACAAACAGCCACAAACATTGGACATGACAGGAGTGAGGTTTCTGAAAAAGCCGAGCCTTTGCCCAGTAAAAGTTGCCATACAAGTGTAAAGGTTAACGCGGCAACAAAACATTTGAAAGAATCTAAGCAGCAATACAGGGAGCGATTGAGCGCAAAGCAAATCCTGGAAAGGATTTCAAAAATCCTGACCTGGCCCAAGAGTAGGCTTAAAGATAGAAAAGATGTCAGTTATGGACGCAGCTGGCAAACGATCAGGAGCAAACAAACATCCTACCAATATCTTGTATAGTGAGGTACCAAGAGATAGCATCGAAATGGCAGTGGTGCTAGCCAACTAGAAATTGGTATTGGACGACTTGGCCGATGTGTTCCTTAACGTGATGGAGGAGAATACCAGTTTACCAAGTGTGACAAGCACCAGGTGCATGTTAGAGTATTAACATATGCCGATAAAAGAGCCCTGAATATCTTCTCCATTGCCATATCGAAACTTGAAATTGGTCCAAAAAATGCAATTCCAAGCAGGCCACGCACCCGCTCGTGGACTCCTCTAAATCCAAAGGAACCGAAAAATATGCCGAAAATGATAAAGATGTGCCAACACACAACAAGAACGCAACAATGCGCTGTTCTCATCGTACGTTTTTATTGTTTGACCACTTTATTTATTTTTCTGAAATCAGTTATTTTGATCAGTGTTGCCACGAAAAAAATTGTAGCCGACATTTGTGAAAAAATCACTAAATAAGTAAAAATATAACCAAAATTAAATTCAGTTTTTTATTTAATTTTTTTTTTTTTTTTCAAATATACACTCGCGAGCAAAATTGTTTACATAATATTAAAAAAATATATTAACTTTATATTTTTACTTTATTTGTTAATTAAAAAAACAATCCATATGTTAAATATTTATTTAGACAATCCTCTAATTAAAACAAATACTTTTCAGTAATAGTATTTCCTTTTAAATATAAAATACAGCTCAAATAATATGTAGTAGCATTTATCCAATTTTGCGCGTTTCGTTTCAAATGAAAAATTCAGTATTTTGTCTATAATTCTTTATTTTTTATTACTGATTTAATGCGTTTTGGTAAGCTTGAGGTGGCCCTGGTCTAGAAGGTAGTGTGCTGGCTTATTAGATGTAAAGTCAGTGTTCGAGTTCCAGGCCACACATCGAAATAAAATACAAAAAGTATGTCTTCGGCAGTTTCCTCTCAGCCGATTTCTGGCAAAAACGCTGAGAGTGAAAAAACCAGCCATGAAAAGTGTTTCAAAAATCTGCCGTTCGAAGTCGACAGAACAAAAGTAATGTGAGAAACTAGGTCAATAATCCTGACTGAAGGGTTGTAATGACCAATTATGTATGTATGTATGGTAAGCTTTCTACCAGTTTTTTGATGGTTTCGCTGTTTATACTCTGCTATAATTCGAAAAGGTTATTTGGAGGGTTTTCATACTGTGCCAATTTTCGCTTTATAATTGCCCACAAATTCTCGATAGGATTTAAATCCGGACTTTGTGCTGGCTATTTCAACATCTGAAATTTGTGTCCCTCCTAATATTTTGTAACTACTTTTGCTGTGTATTGGATGGCTGGTTGGCAGGATGAGCACATCGACAAAATCAAGTAAATTAGACTGGAGTATGTTAAGGTAGTCCTCCTTCATTATTCCATTGATTTTTACCAATGGGAAAATGTGCCACCATGTGAAACACCCCCACACCATTATGGTTCCACCACCGTGCTTCATTGTCTGCATCACATGGTTGCTTTGAACGGTTTCTCCCAGCTGCTGCCAAAAATACTGCTTTCTATCAGATTGAAATCTATTCACTTTTGTTTCGTCCGATCATATAACTTTTTTCCATCCACAGACCAATCTTTGTGCAGTTTCCAAAACTGCAAACGAGCTTTGACGTTCTTCTCAGAAAGTGCATGTTTTTTCTGTTTAACTGCCGAAACTAGGCCATTCTTCGCAATGCGCGTCGTGCAGTTCATTTACTCACACTCTTTTTTATAGCATTTGCTGCTGCTTTCGGAGTTCTGACTTTATTTTTTCGTAACAATCGCTCCATTACCCGTGCGTCACCATCACATAGAGATCTTGGACGACCCTTAGGATTTCTTTTTGCTTTGCATTTCTTTTTTATGTTTGAATGTACTGTCCGACGACAAACACCAACTTTTTCAGCAATTTTTCTTAAAGAATAGCCTTTTTCAGTCGGAGCGACTATGCCGTTTTCAATTTTAATTGAAATTTTCATTTTCTTTCTTTTCACAAATTTCAAGAAATTTCTTTACAAAAAATTTTTAAATGTTTTCTTCACCACTAGAGCTAGTAAAAAGAATCAAAAAAATCTCAAGTAACGGTACATTAAAAACAAAAAACGAAACGTGCAAAAATGGATAAATGAACAAATTTAATTTTAAAGTTTATTTCAACTATGTGTGAGAAGTATTTTGCTTTATTGTTTTACAGTGAAATATTGAACAGTGAAGAAGTTATTTTATTTACAATTTCTTGCTTACTACAATAATTAAAATATTTTGTTAATATTATGCAACCATTTTTTCTCGCCAGTGTAAATTATAATTAATGCAACATAGTAAGAAAGTAAGTAAGTAAGTAAAATTTTAGTGTTACATGTTTACAAACAAAACAAAAACTCGTTTTATAAGAAAAATAAATAACCAAATCCGTAAATTTTGGTAAGAAATATCGGGTCCGCCATCTAACGATTTTTTTCAACTACTGCTTATTTCGTGAATGGTAACACTTAGATCATGTCTGACTTGACAGATAATTAGTTTTATCCTTCCGCTAAACGAATATGTTTGTATATACGCGTTTACGCTTCGCTAAGTGGGACTACGATCGACTTACAGAAGAGCCGATTTTGCCAAAAAATCATCTTTTCAGACGAAGCTCATTTTGATCTTGGCGGGTACGTAAACAAGCAAAATTGTCGCATTTGGGGCATAGAAAACCCACACACACAACCAGTCACTGTTTGGTGGGGATTTTGGTTCAGAGGCATAATTGGGCCATTTTTCTTCAAAACTGAGCTAGGAGTGGCCGTTGCAGTCAATGGCGATCGTTATCAGGCCATTCGAATTTTTGTTCACAAAAATTGAAGAGGAGGATATTGGTAAAAGGACGGCGCTACGCCCGAAGCTACATTTGATGTTTTGCGCCCTGTTTTTGAAGATCCCATTATTAGTCGCAGAGCTGATGTCTACAATCATAGAAAAGTGTTAGTAATATATAGCGTATGATTGATGATTGATTTTCATTTTATCAACATACATAAAGTTATATCTTTAACTTAATAATTAAGAAACGTTTTTTAGATATTTTGATCTATAAATTTCTTATCCTACTAATAACCAACCTTTTAATTTTTTCAAGTATTATTTAATGCTTATAAAAAAGTATTCCTCAATTCATAACATCTATATTATTTACTTGATTATTAAAACAATCAAATGTGGATTTTAATAAAGAATGTTTTAACATAAAATATTTTTTGAGTGTAAACCTGAAAAAAATGTTGTAGCATCCACCAACATCTGCACTCGCCGCAGTCTGATCGACGACTAAATAAAAGAGCATAAGCAATGTGTGTGAATTCTCTCTGCACAATTGTGCTATGAAATGGTAATCGCTGCTGTATTTTTAAAAAAGATTTTGGTGAGAGCGGATCGTGATGTTAAAAAGATTTTGGTGAGAGCGGTGACAATGCTCCTTCGTGGAAATCGTCACTGGACGAACACATGGGTGATAGACGAGGACGCAAGGGGAGATGACCTTTCAGCACCCCGTATACAAGGCCATACCCGATCCAGACCTAGTTCATTATCTTCCACTGAATCGGATATGGCTTCTGTCTTTCGGATCCTATATGAGGCTAATCAAGATGATGGTCTAGACGTGACAATGGTGTAGAGGAAGATGGATGAAACGGACCATGGGTCGAATAGTCTAGATAAACCTTCACCACTCTAAAGCAGTATCGAATTCTCTACTTATCCGGCTGACAAACAGGGGAGAGGAGATCGCCCTAATCTAAGAGGACGATCAACAAGGTTTATGGAGTAGGGCATAAAAACTACAAGCTGGTTCATGCAAAATACGTAGGTAGTCCAGATCCTGTACAATTATTAAAAATAGCTTAGTGGCATATTTGATTCTCTCTTTTAGCAATGAATATCTTACAACGGAGATCGGCAGTAGGCAGTCCTCGAGTTACATGGCACTCGATCTCGCCGGTCACGCATCACCGGATCCATTGAGAAAATTGGTAAAGAGAGCAAAGATTGGCCTAATAAGCGATACCAAGCCAACTCTCATCATAATATATGCGGAAGCATTATGAACGGGATGAGTCAATATTTAAATTTATTATTTCTAACAATGTGATTTGTAATGTGTGCAACACACCTACTTTAGTTACTAGAAACAGAAAAAAGGTATTGGATATAACCCATGCGTCAAAGAATATTTATGACTATATCAGAGGCTGGAGAGTATTCGAGGAACACTCCTTCTCTGATCATAGATAAATTCAGTTTTTTCTGGATAAGGGGAATAATGTAAAAAAGAGGTTTAGAAATCGTAGACAAATGAACTGGGACCGGTATCAGCGTCTAATTGATCTGGGCGTATATTAAGATTAATAGTGTTGCTGAACTTGAAGCTATTACGGATACATTTACCAGTGTTATGGTATAGGCATTTGAAAAGGCAAAGAGGGTTAACAGGGGGACGAAAAAGTATCCCTGGTGGAACCATAGTCTGAACAGGCTCATAATGGAGTACAATGTGTTGAGCAAATCCGGGAATGCGGGACATTGGGAACACTACAAAGCATCCTTCAGGAAATATAAGAGAATCCTAAGACGGGCCAAGAGGAACTCGTGAAAAACATGTGGCAACATAGAAACTATCAACGAGACGTCAATGCTTAGGAAAATTCTATCAACTACATTCTTTGTACCGTCGGTGTTGCAAAGGAACGATGACTTATGGACTAGCTCTGCGATGGAAACTATGAAACTCCTTGTTGACACCCACTTTCTGGCTGCACAGATCTCGGGAGTTGGAGTACTGGGTCCCAGAAGTGGACTGATAGGAGAGTATTTCTCGTACATATCTGCGAGAGCAGTTAAATGGGCGAGAGACTTATTTAAGTCGTTTAAGGCTCCAGGACCGAACGGGATATATCCTGCCCTATTACAACATCGGAATATGGGACATATTAAGCTTCTTAGAAGAATCTACCTTGCCAGCATTCGGATGGGACACATACCGGCGAAATGATGCGAAGTGAGGGTGGCCTTCATACCGAAGACGGGAAGAAATTTACACACCACACCTAAAGATTATAGACCCAAATGTCTCTCATTGTTCCTATTGAAGACATAGATCTACGGCAGACCATGCATAGAAGTCTCTTATCCAATGGACAACATGTGTATAGTAAAAAGAGTCGAAAAACAATCTACCCGACGCTAGGGGGCTCGCGCATCGCTAGAAGGATAGGAACGGGAATCCCACAAGGTGGAGTGCTTTCCTCTTTCCTATGGAATCTTGTGATGAACGAACTGTTAGTGATGATGGAGCATGTTGGCAGTGGGGCTATTGGAAAGGCAGATGACGTGGTTCTTACAATATAGGACAGATTTGCGGACACCGTTAGAGATAGGATGATGGGACGGAACTAGTACGGAAGGATGAGGCAAATTTTCTAGGACTCATTCTAGATAGGAAATTAAATTGGAAGTCGAACATAAATAATAGACTGAAGAAGGTTTCCATTGCTCTTAACACCTGTAATAAGGTGTTGTGTTTGTTACCTAGGATGACAGACTGGATTTATACAATGATGGTCAGACCTATCTTGCCCTATGGATGCCTAGTGTGGTGGGAATCCCTTAGCAGGACTACAAACTTGAATCTAAGATCTGCCTGCGTGATAATTAGTGGTGTCTAAAGTGACACTGGGGATAATTTTGGGCCCACATCTTAATGTATATTGTAGGGGCATGGTGGCTGAGATTGGCAGGCGCCTCTGGTCGACTGGACAGATAAAGAGGTATGGAAGAGTGCGAGGCTCACTCCAAATCTTCACTCAGTCCATATCTTCACTGATGAATCCAAGCTGGGAGGAACCGTTGGTGGTGAAATTTTCGCGGAGTCAATAGGTATAGCAGAATCTATAGGGAGGTGTTGGCAATACACACTGCGGTTAAGATTATTTGGGATTCGTATAACGCCAATGGAAACATCACCATACTCTCCGATAGTCAGGCGGCTACCAGGGCTCTGGGTGATGAACTCCCAGACAGGTATGATGTACATATCATTCGGGTTCTGGAAAACTGCAGAGCTCGCCAAATGTGGTACGACCATCGAACTTTCCAAAATGGAGTAGTCAACTAACTTTTTGGCCTACTGACGGTCATAAAATTCCTGACGTTATTGATTTTGGAGTGAAAAAAAAACGTTTCTACAATGTGGGTACAAATTAAGGCATCTTTGGATTTGTTTTCGGATCACTCGTTTACTATTAAAAAGATCTTGAACTCCACCATAATTTCAATTCTGTCAAACTACTCATTATGTTATGCAAATAGGAATGTTAAAAGATCCGAAAATTTAAAGTGCCCTTTACGAAACTCTACTAGTGGGTGGACAATAAATGATGATGCTTAATACTTGAAAATAGCCTTCATCGCAAATTTGATTGACGATGAGATTGATCTATAATTCGTTTACGCTTCTCAACCGACAGGTTGGGGTGGAATGCATGCAAACAAGGTAAAATTGCTGATTGTAGTCAACGTGGCGACCACCAGAACCATCCTTGTCTTGGTGTATTCAATTTGACACGCAGCCTTCTTGTGGCCCCTTCTGGATGGCATTTTAGTATCCGCCATATATTAACTAATGCGTGCAGTGAGGTCCAATCCCCTGGAAGTTAAATTTGGGTTGTGAGTAGGGCTTGGAACCCACCACGTAAAAATTTCCATCCAATGAAAACCTCATTGGTGGAATATGCGCCAAAATTTTATCAAAAGGTTAAGCGTCTAACCGAGGTTATAGCATCGTGGCGTCTTCTTCCAAGGGCGAGAATGGAAACTTGATTACAGATCCGCAAGGAGTGCTGAGGTTGTGGAGGAAACACTTTTCTACTCAGCAACAAGACGATGATGACACCAATACCACCTTTAGAGATGTTATTCCGAACCCGATCGATGATGATGGTTGGAGATTTCGCTGCCTAGCCATGAAGAGGTCAGAGTCGCTTTTCACGCTGGCCACCTTATTTTTAAGCCCTAGATATAAGTTTTGTTTTAGTGTACAAGCCACGCCTGTACTTAAATGAATTATTGTGAATATAAACGAAAAGAGATCTCTACCCCCAATCCGAAAGGTACCTTTTGTTGTACTAAATAAATAAATTGATATCTAACACTAATAAATTTGTATTTTATTTACCCTGTATTCTCGCCAAATATTTTATTTTATTGCTACCCCGCTCATCCCCACATTTTAGTCCTTCGAGCCGGATCATGAACCACGGACATGGTTTTGCTTCTATATAATATACGCCAATTTCAATTACGGTTTTTTTTTCATACAGTCATAAAATTCATAGGTCGCACTTCATCATCGTATCGCTTAGATCTGAAGTTTCTTCTAATTTTTACATAATATGCTTTTCATTAAGTTTAAGTTTTATAGTCATTTCAGGAAAAGGTCTATAAATTTGTTATTAGAAAGTAACTTCTCTAATATATGGACAACCACTTAAATAAGTCCGATGACTATATATTATAAAACGAATTGAAATTAATGCATAAAAAGGCTAAAACTATTTTCGAATAATAATTAAAAAATTACATTTATTTCTTTTAACTAGCATTGAAAATTTCGATAACATTAAAGTATTTTCAAAAATGGGATTAAAAATTAACTTTTCAAACCATAAACTCATATCAAATGAACACTCTTATAATAATGGTATTAACCTTAAAATCTGTTTACCAATGTCAGCACAACATTATTTTAAAAAATTAATATGAAACGTCCAATATATTGGACAAAATGTCTGAAAGGGTTAAAAAGTCAATTTTTGTAGCACATTCAAATTACTCAAATCATTCAAATTATTCCAAAGCATAAGTAATTATTCTGTTGTCTTTGTGATTTCTTTGCCAATTCCGGTCTTCCATCAATCACCTTCAAAAATCTCCCGCGATGGCGATACCTGATTTTAAAAATTTTCTTTTAAAATAAACAGCCAATGCCACAGCCTATTACTTACTAGTCACCATTCTTTACCGTTGCTGTAAGAAATTTTTTGGCTTGTGCAGGCCTTTTTCTACACTCTTGTGAATTTAGTTTCATCTGATTTCAGAAATCACATTGTTCACACTCAAATTGTTTTGCGTATAACATTCTCATCTTCTGAGATATCAAACATTAGTGGATCTTAAATATAGTAAAAAACAATACTAATTCATGTCCACATATTTAGGCTACTTTAATCCTATCACATATATTGCTAAAATTATAATAATAAGAAATAAATTCAACTTACTCTACAGTTTGAAGTTCATTAAAACAAGGATTGCAGACTCTTACATCGAATTCAAAACCCATAATTGGTATATTAATACGATTCGAAGAGCAATTATCGCAAACAGCTTTCCCACAATGTCGACAATGGTGTTGACGGATACCTATTAAAATAGAAGGGAACAATTAAAAATAAAAAATATAAACAAATAAAATATAACTAAATAAAAAATAAAAATAAATTTAAATAAATAAAAATTCAATTATATAGTCAAATGTATCGAACAACATCTAACGGAGACCAAATTACGTAAATTACCATAGAAAACAAGATGAAAAGGTAAAAGAAAAAGAAAAAAGGATAGATTCGTGACGAAGGCAAAGCAAACAGATGGAGAAGTAAATATTGAAATTACTTATTTTATGTATGTTATTAAGATACTACTTTATTTGCGAAAAAATAATCAATTGCATTATATTAAGTTACTTATCGTCACCAAGAGCAATAATATTAAAAACAAAATTGATGTCTATTACTTAACATTTAGTGTAATTTATTAATAAATAAAATTTAAAACAATATATTATATTTTCTTACTCTCTTATAGTGTCTTCACACCAAAAATCAATTGATTTGCGTTCACACTGCAAGTTTTGTCAATCTGGTATTAAATTCATAACACTTATGGCTGCACCACAGCTGTTTTTGTTTTCTTAAATTTGGTTTTACATTCATGACATTTATAACCGTGCAACAGCTGTTTTTGTATTTATTTTGTTTTTTTTAGCTGTTTTCAACATTCTTATGTTTGTAGCTCTGATTTATTGTATTTCATAAAACGTACTTAAAACCAAATCAAAAAAGGTTTTAAGATGGTTTTAACACATTAATTTTGTATGGTAAAATCAGGTTTTATTTATGGTTTTAACGTTAAAACCAACTTTTGCGTTAAAACCACTCGGTGTGAAAACACTATTCCTGTTTTCTGTACAGAAAATCAAGTACATGACGTCATTTTATTCGTGAACTTTATCATCTAATGTAGCTAAATGTTTTACGTAGTCAATTACTCTCTATATAACAGCGATTAGTAACGTTGCTTATTTCAGAGATAAGGAATTTTAAAGACGTCGCGTGATATTATGCTGAATAACATAGCTTCATACACGCTATAAAATAGTGTTGTAAACATGGACTTTACTCCATTAATAGAAGAATTGTGTGATGTAAAAGCTCTATATAAACTTAGTTTATTCCGGTCGAATGCTGGTCAAAAAAGTCTCGTTGTTAATCTATATATATAAACGACTAAGCAACTATACCGATTTTCTTGAAATTTTCACAGTATCTTCCTGTGTATTTGGACGGAGTTATAGGCTACGTTTTATTTTGATATTTCAAATGAGCGAGGTGCCACGCCCACATATGGAACATTACCTGCTATTGTAAGATAATGAAATGGCTATATTGGAAAAACTATAACAGCAAGATACCTCAAATTTTGTACAAGTAACTACAATTTCAATAGTTTCCCATATGAATTAATTATTAAAATCAGCCTATCTAGAAACCGATAACAGAGTCCCTAATTTTGTATTTCAGCTATAGTAAGGTGGTGCCCCTCACGTGAAGTAATTACAAAAAATTGTATATTCTTGTATTTGTATATTGGAACATTATAGACGACTAGACGGCTGAACCGATTTTCATGAAATTTTCACAGTAACTTCCTGTATGTTGGGAAGGAGTTATCGGCTACATTTTATTTAAAAATTTCAAGTAGGCGAGGTGCCACGTCCACATATACTACATTACATGTAAACTAATAACAAGATGGGTATATTGGAAAAATTATAACAGCAAGATCTTCAAATTTTGTACAAATTACTACAGTTTCAAATGGGCGAACTAGGAATAGTGGGTGTGGCACCTCCTATATAAAGTAAATACGAAAATGTGTATATGTGAAAAACTGTAACAGCTAGAATCCTATTTTTTGGAATCAAAGCCAGCTGACAAGCTAAATGCATGTCTAAAATCATCATACCTTTGGCGACATGTTCACATTCTGAAACTAACTACTAATATGTGTTTTCAGTTGCAACGTGATGCTTCAGCTTCAACTTTCTTCAAACAATTGCTTGATGGAAGGAATGGATGACACAATCAAAAGAAGAATTAATAAATGGTATATTTTCCAATATCGTGCAAAATTTTAAAAATATCCAATAGTTTTCGGAACGTGCGTTACTAGCATCCAAAAATATTAAAGTTAATTCCATCAACAGCAATGTTCTCAACAAGATCGATGGGAATCTAAGAACATATTAATCGATCGACACAGTTGCAAATATTGGATGTCGTCAATTATCCAGTCGAATTTTTAAATTCGTGACTTACAGTTAAAAAACGGAGTTCCAATTATTTTACTTAGAAATATTGATCTTCCACGATCTTTTGTAATGACACTCGACTAACAGTAAAAAAAATGATGAGCAATATTATCGAGGCGAACATTATAACTGGAAAGTTTAAAGGAACTATGTATTGCTGTCACGTATTCCTATGACCACATCGGATATGCCTGCAATTTCCTATTCGCCCAGCATTTGCAATGACGATTAATAAAGCTCAAGATCAGTCCTTTCAAGTTTGTGGACTTAATCTAGAAAATCCATCACATGGACAGCTTTACGTCGCATGTTCGCGAGTAGGAAAACCCGCACATTTATATGTATACGCACCAGAAGGAAAAACAAAAAATATTGTATATCCTAAGGCATTAGAACAAGGATTATTTATTCAAGAAAAAAATATGTATTAAATTTTAGTAATTAATTACTAAATAAATAAATTTTTTAATCATTATGTGTTTACAAATTTCGATGGGGGTAGCGAAGCACGCCGGGAGGTAAATTAGAATCGGAAGTAAATTTTTTATTTAATAAAATGTCAAATTATCAAACGGCGACGTTCTCGTCTGTAGATCGAATGTGAACCCCTAAAATTAATGCTTTTCACCTCAATCTCCAAAGGTCATGTTCTTCAATTAAAAGAATGAGAATGACTAACATATTTTGTCATCCGAAAAAGATAGGTTTATAAGAGCAGATCCTTATTAAAATCATCCAATAAATATGAAGTAAAGGCAAAAACTTACAGTATTCTTGAATTTAGCCTGAATTCATCTGACTATAACAACCCGTAAAGTGAGAGCCTTGCGACAGCTCAAAATAAATCGAGAGAAGTGAACACCAGGAGTAACAAATTTTAGTAAAATAGAAATATTTAAATCCGCAACGTCGCTTTCGACAAACCTTTTTGAGAGATTCCTACTTTACGGAATCCGTACTGTCTGTACATGATTTAGAAAGTGAAAAGTTAATGTCCTACGCTTTTTGGAGATTAGCACAATAAGACACTAAAATCTCAGCTTATCAAGGAGCGAGCATCGAGAAACACTGCATTAGAGCTTGTGCTGGAATACTATCCGGCCTGAAAAACGTTCTAAAATTTTTAAAGTTTTCGGATGTTCGCATCTCGTACATATACCAAAAGAGAAACGTCGTAAACTTGATAAAAGATCTAAAGGATGTATAACAATGGGTTATAGTTCTGAAAGCCCACCGATTATTCGATCTGGAAAACAAGCATATAATAAGCCGTGATGCAGTGTTCCTGAAGGAATTAATTCAATGTGAAGATGGTACTAACACAGGGGGGGCAGGATCCTGGTTGAATTAACACAAAAAATTGCGTCGGCGGTAAAAATTTATCCACATAAGACGACTCAGGCGATGATGATACTAATAATTTTGATTCTGATGCGTGCCCATTGTCTTTTCCACCATCCGTTGATGATGTTGATGAATGGACTCCGAATCCATACGCCATCAGAAGCATTCCCACGGATACTAATATACCTCGATCGAGTCGAGGGCTGACATGCAGGAGAAGATTGATTTACATATGGCAAACAATACATGGAATTGATTATATTGAAACATTTTCATCTGTTATACGGTATGATTTTATTCGATATCTGTTGGTGTTGACAGTTAAATAAGATATGCACATACATCAAATTGATGCAGTGAACGCATATTTGAATAGTATTTTGAAGGAAACCGTTTATATGCAACAGCCGGCTCTAATAAAGTATGTTTGTTGAAAAAACCAATTTATAGTTTCAAGGAATCAGGCCACGTTTTGAATGGAGTCCTTATCGAGGAGTTCTTAAAGATGGACCTTACAAGAAAAGAAGTAGATCAATACGTTTATTACAAAGTGAATGATGATTAGATATTGTACGTAACTCTTTATGTTACCGATATTTTGATATTTACTAATAATATGAAAACAATAGGAAATATTAATTTTACGCAATATTCAAAGTTTACCGCCTGCAGTTATCGAAGGGTATTACTTCCTACAGCCATAGTTTTGATAAAACACAATTTAGGAACATGGCACCCTCATAGAGCGCTTTTAGATTCGTGCTCAAAAATGCGTTTAATTACCCAAGGAGCAGCTAATCGTCTTCGCCTCCAACAATCAACATTTCTTCCAGAAATAGCTGGTGTTGCCGAAATTCGTTCTGAATTAAAACACAAAGTTACTGCTACAGTCAAGTCTCGCTTATCGAATTTTGAATTTACAACATTTTTGGTCATAAAGTCAATTTCTTCGCTACAACCTTCTCAACGTAGTAAATCAGAAAACTAGAACATTCCAACTAATATAGAGCTAGCAGATCCACTTTTCTATGTACCTCAGCGCATTGATTTGCTACTTAGTTCTGAAATATTCCTCGACTTATTGCTTGACGGTAAGATTCAACTGGGTGATGGTCTACCTTATTTAATAAATACAACTCTTGGATGGGTAGTAGCAGGTAAAACTGATTTCATATCTGAAATTACTGCTTTGTTATGTAATGTTGTCACCCTTCAAGAATTAAATTCATTGCTTAAAACCTTTTGGGGAATTGAAGAATTTCCTCAAATACAATTAGTCATGTCTGAAGAGGAAAAACAGTGTGAACAACATTTTCTCGAAAACACCGTCAGAATGGAAGAGCCAAAATTCGCTTACCATTTAAAGACTCGTCCGAACAACTTGGTATTGGAAAAAATGTACACAGACTTCATGAAGGATTATATAGAATTGAGACACATGTCATTAGTAAGCTACGATAATTTGAATAAACCGCATTACGTTATACCGCATAATTCTGTATTCCGCCTTCAAAGTGAATCAACTAAATTAAGAGTAGTATTTGAACATGATGGATATGGGAGGGATGGAATGCATGCAAACAAGGCAAAGTTTCTGACTGTGGCCAACATGGCGACGACCAGGGCAATCCTTGTCTTGCTGTATTCAAGTTGACACGCAGTCTCCTCGTGGCCCCTCCTAGATGGCATTCTAGGACCCGCTAGATGTTAACTAATGCGTGCAGCGATGTCCAATCCCCTGGACGTTGAATTCTTGGAACCCACCACGTAAAAATTATATCCAATGAAAACCAAAACAATAGCCTCTACAAAGATCCCCTCTCAAGTTGACGACCACCGCAAATGTTTCAAGGGCAACGATTTAAGAATAGTCACATGGAACGTCCACACCCTTTATAGGGCAGGCGCTTCCGCCCGACTGGCGGATGCCCTCATGAAATGTAGGACGGACATCACTCCCATACAGGAAATGCGATGGATAGGACAAGGATGCAAAAGGCTAGCATCTTGCGATGTGTATTACAGCTGCCATGTTGATAAGCACAAATTCGGATGCGGATTTGTGGTTAATAAGAGACTTCGTCACCTTGTCTCTGGGTTCACGCCAGTAAACGAAAGAATAGCCACAATCCGCATCAGGGCAAAATTTTACAACATTAGTCCTAAGAAAAGGACGATGTGGTTAAGGATGCCTTCTATGCTAAACTCGAGGACGTATACGATAGGTGCCCGGCCCATGACGCCAAAATCGTCCTCGAGGATTTTAATGCGAAGGTCGGGCGGGAAGTAATCTTTAGCCCCACTGTCGGACAGTTCAGCCTCCACGCAAACACCACCTCCAATGGTATGAGTCTGATCGATTTCGCCGCGGCGCGTAATATGGTAGTATGTAACACCAGGTTTCAGCATCTCGACATTCACAAGGCCACATGGATGTCCCCCGATCGATCAACATCCAACCATATCGATCATATTGTGATTGACGGAAGGCATGTATCCAGTCTACTAGATGTGCGCACATTTAGAGGTCCAAACATCGACTCGGACCACTACCTTGTTGCAGCCAAGTTCCGAGTGCGCATTTGCGCCTCGAGGACCACGCGCTCTAGTGCACTGCGAAAGCTGGACGTTAAGAAGCTGCGATCACAAAGGAGAGCTGAGGGGTTCTCCGCTCAACTCTCTGATAAGCTCCGTCGTTCCCCATCCAGTCTCAGCGACATTGGCGGATTGTGGGCCAACATCTCCCACTCCTTGCGCAATATTGCGGAAACAGTCCTTGGTTTCGAGCGCCCACCCCAACGAAATCAATGGTACGTTGAGGAATGTCGCGAGGCAGCTGCAGCGAAATACGACGCATACAGAAAAACGTTGCAGTCGGCCGCTGCGCGAGCCATTGTCGACAATTACAGAGAGAGGAGAAGGGATGAGAGACGCCTTTTCAGACGCAAGAAGAAGGAGCAGGAAGGGCGTGAGCGTGAAGAAGTCGAGATGTACAGATGTAGGAATGACGCTCGAAAATTCTATCAAAAGGTTAAGCTTCTGACCGAGGGGTATAAGCCCGGAGCGTCTTCCTGCAAGGATGAGAATGGAAACCTGGTTACAGATCCGCAAGGGGTGCTGAGGTTGTGAAGGAAACACTTCTCTACTCTGCTGCAAGGCGATGACGACATCAATACCGCCTCTAGAGATGATGTTCCGAACCCAATCGATGATGACTGCGTGGAGATCCCGCCGCCTAGCCATGAAGAGGTTAAAGTCGCGATTATGCGACTTAAAAACAACAAAGCGGCAGGTCCTGATGGCCTCCCCGCAGAATTATTTAAGACCGGATGTAATGAGTTGGTAGGTGCATGCACCAGCTCATCTACAAAATATGGCTAGAGGAAGGTATGCTCAACGATTGGAACCTCAGTGTCCTCTGTCCTGTTCTGAAAAAAGGAGACCCTACGATATGCGCCAACTACAGGGGTATAAGCATTCTCCCTATCGCATACAAGGTTCTTACAGGCGTATTGTGTGAACGACTGAAGCCACTCGTGAAAACACTGAACAGTGCGGCTTCAGGCCTGGCAAGTCCACCATCGACCTGATCTTCACACTATGCCAAATCCTGGAAAAGACCCACGAAAATCAAGTCGACACACACCATATTTTTGTCGACTATAGGGCTGCTTTCGATAGCCCCATAAGGGATCGTGTTTTTGCCTGCGAAGCTGATAAGGCTATGCAGAATAACGTTGAGCATTTCCTGCAGCTCCGTCGAGGTAGGAATGGACCTCTCCGAACCTTTTGATACTGTGCGAGGTTTCAGACAAGGCGATCCCTTATCATGCGATCTCTTCATGGAGAGTGTTCTGCGAAAGGCGGGAGTGCATCGCAGTGGCACTATTTTTCAAAAAAGTGTCCAGTTGCTTGCGTACGCTGACGACATCGACATCATAGGGCGTACCAAATGAGATGTCACTGCTGCCTTTAGTGCTATTGAATGGGAGTCTAAGAAGATGGGTCTGGCAGTAAATGAGGGCAAAACGAAGTATATGTTATCGACAAGTAGAGCCGTGCGGCGTATTGATTCTCAAATTACGGCCGATAACGTATAGTTATTAAGTATTTTTGATATAGTCAAGGAATTCATTTACCTTGGCTCCGCCGTTAACACCAAAAATGATGTCAGTCCGGAGATCAAGCGCAGGATTACTCTTGCCAACAGGTGCTATTATGGTCTCAATAGGCAATTGAGTAGCAGAGACCTCTCCCGCAAGACAAAACTAATACTCCACAAGACGTTCATCCTGCCCGTGCTTCTTTATGGCGCAGAAGCATGGACCCTATTAAGAACTTATGCAGCTGCCTTAAGAGAATTCGAGAGAAAAGTCCTACGTAAGACCTTCGGTCCAGTGCGAGTTGGCGAAGATTTTCGCATCCGATACAACAGTGAGCTGTATAAGCTCCTCAACGACATGGACGTTGTACAGTGTATTAATATCCAGCGGCTGCGCTGGCTCGGTCATGTCGTACAAATGGAGGAGGATGCTCTGGCGAGACGAGTATTTGATGCGGGGATCTGCGGAAGTCGGCGAAGAGGACGACCGTTGGAAGGTCCAAATCGAGGAAGCCCTGGCGTAGGCGCGCAAGAAGCAGAGGCGCCTGGAAGGATGTGTTACGGCAGGCCGAAGTCCGTTAATCGAGTTGTTATGGCCAATTAAGTAAGTAAGTATTTGAACATGATGCATAGGATCGCACATCAACAAATATTTCTCTGAACGATTTACTAATGGTCGGCCCCAGTATTCAGGAAGATTAAATTTTAACAGTTCTTTGTTTTAGATTCCAGAAATTTGTGCAGTCAGCTGATATTTGTAAAATATACCAGCAGTTTTTAGTACAAGAAGATGATCGAAATTTTCAACTCATTCTGTGGAGAGATACATTAAACGATCCCCTTAATCTATATCAACTTAATACTATTACTCATGGAACATCAGCTGCACCATACCTAGCTATCCGAAGTCTTTCATTAATCGCAGATACATACAAAAAGGAATTTCCTATTGGCTCTCACGTTCTTAAAAATGATCCTTATGTGGATGACCTTCTCGCAGGAGCAGCAACAATTACACACATTCAGTCAGGTCCATTCAGTCAGGATTATTGACCTAGATTCTCACACTACTTATGTTGTGTGTGTTAACTTCATGCAAAATAGTAGTTCAAAAGACATGGGATGCACCTTTAAATGAACAATTATCTACGCGTTGGTTTCAGATTGAAGAAAAATTACCAATGGTGTTGTCGAACTGGAACACTCCGGAACGTTGTTCCGGTACTTCCTTTTTAGAAAGGAACGCTTTCCGGAACTAAAGGTGACTTCTGACAACGAGAATTGGCCGTTTTGAGAAAAAAAATTAAAAAGAATTGCTGATTGTTTTTCTAATTTTTGACGAATTTTTATATGTATTTTAAAAAAAAAGGGCTTGAAGCGAACCCGAACCGGAATAAAAACCGGAACGAACTGGCTTGTTTTTCCGAATCGTGAACCGAAGTCCAGGATTATCGTGGAAAATCAGCACCTTAGTTTAATTTGGGACATGAGACCGCACAGAGCGGCCGCCTACCAAGTATCGGCCCTGTCTATATAATTATACATACGCGTTTCGATAAAAAAAAAATAGCACAACACCACTGCTCACATCATTAAAATAGAAATTTCAAGATTTGTAGAAATTGGCAATTGGCATACGGATGCTTTATATATATTCGTGTAGCACACCAAAATGGTTTCCTTGTAAATTTACTTATCGCAAAATTTAGAATTGCACCTATAACTCAACAATCACTACCAAGATTAGATTGCTGATGGAACAAAATTAAAGATCAATTTCATAATTGTATAATTTTTTGGACAGATTCTAAAATCGTAATTAATTGGCTAAAGGCTCATTCTTCGTCGTATGTATCTTTCGTCGCAAATCGAATTTCTGAAATTCAAAACATAACTAACAACATACCGTGGCGTCATGTTCCCTAGAAACAGGATACTGCTGACGTAGTCTCCCGAGGATGTCTCGCTGACCAATTATCCTCTACAATCTGGTTCAGTGGCCTAGAGTTTCTTAAAAACGATGAAGTAAAGTGGTCTCAAAGCTCAGTTTCAAATACTAAGCTTCCTTCGGAAGAACTAAGAAAATCATCGTTCTTTGTATCAAATATAAACTCTTCAATAATTTATCAAATCATCGCAAGACAGTCATCGTTTATTAGAATATTGCACATTATCATTTATGTTCATCGTTTTTGTTATAAGGAAAACCGAAATTCTTATATAGCACCTAAAGAACTCGAAATGGCGTTCTGGAAGGTAGTGCATGATATTCAAGGAAGAAATAAATCGTATTCAGAAAGATAAAACTCTTCAACCTGCCTTGCAGAAATTATTTACAAGAAAAGAAAGAAAATATGAATAGCAGTATTTATCACAGAAGTAAGATGTAAGGTTGGGGGCGAAGGAGGTGGAGAGGCATACTTCAGTGGATATGTCTTCTTTGCATGAGAATTGCATGGAGAGAAACAGATCCGACGATGAACCTTCCTCCAGCTCCAAGCGTAATAAGCAACAAGGTGACCTGGGAACTAACCCTTCCCTTCAGCTGGCTTTCATCGAAAGGACGGATTTGGATTTCAAAATCCCTCCTGAAAGGTGGAATCTAGTTGAAGAAAGGCTCATTGAATTTATGATGGAGAAGAGTTGTGATGTGATGTGATCCAAGGGCATCAAGGTAGTAAACTGTAAAAACGGGGTAACTGTAAAGTTCCTTGTGGAATCAGTGAAGCGTCTTGGTGAACTCTCCTGGCGCTCGCTTGGAGGTGGTTCCTCAATGCGACCTCCAATTGCGAGGGTATGGCTGCCGCCTACTTTTAGGAGAGTGAATATCATACCCAAATTTATTGGAAAACAGAATAACGGATTGAACACCAACTTGTGGGTAGTTGTCAACTCCCTGACTGGTAACGGTAGGAAAGGCTGCGATCTTAGAATCGTAATTGATCAGGATTCCCTTAAAGGGTTAAAGGTGGTGTACTGTTATGTGGGTTGGCACGTCTAAATTTCCGTCATCCGGACATAGTCGGTGTCAGGTAACCCAGAGGAGGCTAAGAGTGGTGCAGATTAATCTGCATTACTACGAAGCCGCCTCACACAACCTATTAACCACCCTGCGCCGCCTTGAAGCTGACATTGCTCTTATCCAGCAATCCTGGATCCTGAGGGATAGGATTCTAAGTTTGAGCGATCCTGACTATAGGTTATTTGTTCCTGGAACAAGTGATAAGGTAAGGACCTGTATTTTGGCTAGAAGTGGTTTGGACTTGTTAAGCACTCCTTTGTTTTGTACAGGTGACGTAACAACTGTGGCCTACAAAGATGACCGTGGGATCGATTTAGTTAGGTGGATGTACAGGTGCTGGAGTTTTCTGTAAGGAACTCAATCTTGAACTCCACTTCAGTTTGAATGATGACTGCAGCGTTTTTCAGGTGGAGATTTTCGCAATACTCAAAGCTATTAAGGGCCATAGCTGGTGGCCCATCTTCGGATTCGGAATCTTACATGATCTTCGTTGACAGTGAGGGTGCTCTTAGGGCCATTGCGTCGGTCTGGTGCAAATCACGGCTCGTTCGCGAGTGCAAAGAGTTGTTGAGGAGTTTTGGCCGGACCGTATCCGTCTGTGCTGGATTTCGGGTCATAACGGAATACTGGGCAATGAGACGACGGATGCCCTCGCTAGGCTAGGTTCGCTTTCAGGGTGCGATTTGATAATTGGTCCTGACCACCAGTCGCCACCTCTATGGCCTCATCGATGGATGGGTCAGGGAGGAAGAGCAGAGACGTTGGGGGAACGGATCGGGTTGTTCTGTTCTAGTCGTGAATGGCCTGCTGTGAACAGTAAGAGAACGGATTGGCTGTGGGCTTAAGGTTGGTTGGTAAGGCCAGCTTAAGGTTGGTTATCGGTTTTATCACGGGGCACTGCGAGATTAGGTCGCTGACGGACTATTGCAGGGTACGTTGCGATGAGATGGAGACTGTCGAACACCTCCTCTAGCCCTTGGTAGGTTGAGGACCCTTGGCAGGGCCTTCTTTAACAGCTTGAGTTCTGTATCAAGAGCTGACATCAAGACTCTCCACAGACTCATTAGCAGCTTGGACTGGTTGAGAGCTGCTAGAACTTCATAAGTGTAATCGCGCCCACACTCTCTTTTGTTTTGTTTGTTTCTTTCGATTTTAAAATATAAAATATATTTAAAAATAAGAATCGTGAATTAATTGTTAAAACGTGAATTGTCCTTTTAAAAAATAAGAATTGTAACTAAATTGTAAAGCATGAATTGTCTTTTAAAAATAAGAATTTTGAACAAATTGTAAAAACATTTTCTTTAAAAAAAACATTTTAAAATTTTATTTGTCTTTTTTTTATTATTCAATAAAATATTATTTTTAAAATTAAATCTATAAAGTGTTTGGTGTAAGGAAAAACCGATATTTATGGGGGCTCAACCAAACTAAAGCCTGTGTCCTGATTTAAAAAAAAAAAAAAAAAAAAAAAAAAAAAAAAACAAGAAACAAGAAACAGAAAATTAAGTGGAACAATTGGAGTAACATTGAAAAGTTTTGTTTGTTGTGTTATTTTTTTTTTTTTAACTAATAAATAAAAGGAAATTGTGTGTGTATGTGCGAAAGACTAAAGAAGTAAATAAATCTTCTATAAAGAAGCAGAAGTTAATATATGTGGGTAATTACATAAACAAGAAAATTCAAATTAAAATATATTGAAGAAAATAAACTACAAAGAAAAACTTCAAGAAATTTTTAAATTATAAAATTCAAACACAAATACATAAAGAAAAAGCAAACTATATAAAAAACGCTTTAAAATAAAAAGAAACGTTTTAGAAAACATTTTAAAATATAAATTAACAGTGAAAACAACAACATCATCAACAACAACATTATTGTGTTTCAAGAGAGAGAGAGAGAGAGAAATTAAGAAAATCTGCAAAGAAACTAATGAAAGAAAAACAACCTCTAAATGAAGCTGAGAGTGTTGAGGTAGAAAAGAAAAGAAGAGAAGAGAAAGGAAAGAAAAGAGTTGCTGTGACGATTGTGTACGAAGAAACTTAACTGGAAGTATTTGTTTTGTAATTATCTTAATTAAAAATTATTTTTATTACTCATTTTTATTATTATTATTAATTAAATTAATGGGTTACAATTCAACGTCCGTAATCTTAATAATACATGTAATACTTATATCTAATTTTGATCTGGTTTAATTTATTAAATTCAATTTCCCATTTTATTAATTATAATTATTCATACTTATACGAGTACATGAAGTCGCCGTGGTCTAGTGGGTAGTGTGTTGGCTTATTAGACGAAAGGCCCGGGTTCGAATCCCAGGTCAGACATCAAAACGAAAAATACTTCTTCGGCGACTTCTTCTCAGCAGATTTCTGGCAAAGACTCTGAGCGTAAAAATTGCCATGAAAAGCTTCTCAAAAATCTGTCGTTCGGAGTCGACTTTAAACTGTAGGTCCCGCCACTCATGTATAAAATTAACGCACACAACATAAGTGGTGTGAGAAGCTAGGTCGTAATCCTTACTGAAGGGTAATTATGGTATTATATAATTATGTTTGTTACTGCATTTTTTAATAATCGGACGAATAAATAATTTGTAAACATGGACGTAAACGGAATACTTTCTTTAACAATGGAAGGTTTAAAGGGCAAGTTAACAGAGATAGGACTACCTACGAACAGACGAAAGGCCGAACTTCGTGATTGGCTTATAGAATATTTTGTCCTGAGTGTACCAAATTCTGACTCGGAATACGTTGACGGCACTCCACGTCATGAACCGGTTTTAGTTAGGGAAAGAAATATATTCACGCTACGACATATTAAAGACTCTTTGACTAGTTTTTGTGGTACGGACAATATTGGGAGTGAATTTCTGATTTTGAGAATAATGCTGAGGCAGTAGGTAGAGTAGTAGAGTACATAGGTTTATTTACGCGAAACAGCTGTTGAACGGGGCAGCACGTATGTCAGAGTGGGATAAAGAATTGGAACTCGCTTAGGGAAGCACTTGTCAGGAAATTTGGAACTAAGCTAACAGCAATTGAAATACACCAGATATTAAGAAATCGAAAGAAAAGAAATAGTGAAAGTTTACGGGAGTACCTCTACACACTAATGGAAATACGAAAACCCGTTAAGCTTGATGACGATAGTTTAATTCAATATTTTGCAGATGGAATTCCCGATTCAAAATTTGGTAAGAGTATCTTAGACCAAGCAACGTGTGTAGAAGATTTGAAGGAGAAAATTAAAATTTATGAATGAATTTGAAGAATTACTTCACAGGCACCAACCTTCAAAGAATCTTCGGATTTGGGACAGTCAGATAGAACAAAATCGAATAATTATTCCAAAGGCAAATCCTATAATTGCGGGGGTATGATCATTTGGCAAAATATTGTAAATCAGGGAATTTTAAGTATTTTAATTGTGGGAAAACAGGTCATAAATCATTTGAATGTAAGATAAAGACTTCAAAACAAATCAAAAAGTAAAACGAGAACAGATCGTGTATGGAAGGAAATTAAACGTATCTGTTTCGGCGTGTATTTTGTAGCCAAATCGTGTTTTTAAGGAAATTAAATTAGACAATCTTAGAATTTCTGCGATTATCGATTCTGGTAGTGATATTTCCTTAATTAGGTTGGACATTTTTGAAAAGTTACAGGGCATTGAAATTCGTAAAAGAAGGGAAAGTTTTGTAACAGCCAATGTCGGTGAATTAGTAACTTTAGGACATTTTGATAGAATCGTTAATATATATGGTTTTGACTTTAAGATTGAATTTTGCATAGCTGAACAATTTCCATTTGAGGCTGCAATAGGTAATGATATCTTGGACCAGCCGGATATGATATTGACCTCAAACGGTGCAACTTTCAGACGTAGAAATGAATATGGAGGAGAACAAAGTGATGAAATAGACGATTTTAGGATATTTTGTTCCACGGTTGTTATCGATGATAATGATGTTGTATTGAACTTTTCACATTTACCAAAGGAGACAGCAGAAGAAGTTAGCAGGTTAGAAAGGGACTATAATCCGGAGAATCTTGAACCATCTCCTATTAGTATGAATATAATACTGTCGGATGATATCCAAATATTTCAAAGACCACGTCGTCTGTCCTATGAGGATCAAGGTGTCGTTGAGCAACAAGTTAAAGATTGGTTAAATAAGGGCATTATTCGACGGAGTACTTCTGAATATGCATTACCAATCGTTCTAGTGTCTAAGAAGGACGGCACAAAGAGACTTTGTTGCGATTTTCGAAAATTGAATGCGAAAATTATGAGGGATAACTTCCCAATGGTTTTGATTGATGACGTGTTACATAAATTAGAATCCGCTAAGACTTATTCTACACTTGACTTAAATATTGGTTCCTTTCACGTACCTGTTGAGGAACAGTCGAAAAAGTTTACTGCTTTTGTAACACTCAACGGTCAGTATGAGTTCAATTACATACCTTTTGGAATTTCTAATAATCCAGCTGGATTTGCTCGGTTTATTTTTTCGATACATAGTGAATTGATTCAGGATGGTACTATAATTGCGTATGTTGACGATATCATAATCCCATCGGTGGACGCTTCGGAGGGAATCGTATTACAGGTAGCTAGAAAACATAACTTACGAATTAAGTGGGAAAAGTGTCAATTTTTAATGAATAGGGTTAATTTTCTCGGATATATAGTTGAAAATGTGACGATAAGACCATCAATAGAGAAGACATCGGCAGTTGAAAATTTTGTAATTCCTAAGGGCAAGAAAGCGCTACAACGTTTCTTGGGCCTCACCTCGTATTTTAGAAGATTTATCTGTGGATATGCTACAATTGCTCGTAATATGCTGTTACAGAAGTACACACCGATGCAAGTATGTATGGGTACGGAGGTTTTCTGCTTAAGAAGAATGCAGATGACCAACAATTTCATCCGGTGGTATATGAGTCGTAAGACTACAGATGCACAACAAAAATACCACTCCTACGAACCCGAAGTTTTGGCAATCATCGAAGCATTAAAGAAGTGGAGAGTACATCTAATGGGTCATAAAATTAAAATAGTGACAGATCGTAATGCTTTTGCGATGACAATAAAGAAGAAGGACGTTCCATTAAGAGTGTCTAGGTGGGCCATATTTTTACAGGAGTTTGATTTTATAATAGAACATAGATCTGGGAACAAAATGCGACACGTTGATGCTTTAAATAGGGTTTCTTGTTTGATGTCGGATGACTCGATAAAGCATCGACTCAAACGAACACAGATGCAAGGCAAGTGGGTTAAGGCTGTTAGAAATATTCTTGAAAATGGGCATTATGAGGATTTTTATTTAAAACACGACCTGGTTTACAAGCACCCTGATCGGACACTTAAAGTGATTCCAAAAAGTATGGAGGAGTATAATTCAGATTGCTCATAGAAAAGGTCATTTTGGTACTACGAAGATGCGAAATCTTTTAGAAAGGAAGTTTATATACCCAACGTCGCTTCAAAAGTTAACAAAATAGTTCGTTGTCGCTTGGAGTGTATAATAACAGAAGCTAAGACAAGTAAACAGGAAGGACTTCTTACCACTGTCGATAAGACGAATCAACCGTTAAGAACATATCAATTGATCACGTTGACCCTATGGAGGAAACAAAGAAACGATATAACCACATTCTGGTGGTAGTTGATGCGTTTTATAATTTTTTTTTTTTTTTTTTATTTATTTATTTATTAGTAGTAGTATGTTTATGGGGTTTCGCGATCAATTTTTCCATACAAATTTGGGAGCACACTCATAGTTTTTTGTATGGAGTTTTTGGGCCAATTTTTCTATACAAATTTGGGATCACGCTCATAGTTTTTTTTGTATGGGGTTGCTCATAGTTTTTTGTATTGGGTATCTCGGTCAACATTTTCCATACAAATTTGAGATCACCCAAAAGCTAATGCTTTTTGATATGTGTGTGCGTGTGTGTTAAAATTTGGGAGCATGCATAGCTTTAAAATAATTAAATCGTTACAGAATTGTGTGTGATCGATCTATTGTATACGCTTTGCATGTAGATGTGATTAATGTTGAAATTAAAAGAATGTTTAAAATTTTGAATGTGGTTTTGTTAATTTAATTTTTATTTATTTTTTTATATTATTTAATGTTGAAGAAATAGAAATATAGTTATACGTGTTGTTGTTTTTGTTTTGATTGTTGTTGCGTGTGTGTTAAAATTTGGGGAGCATGCATAGCTTTAAAATAATTAATTCGTTGCAGAATTGTGTATAATCGATCTATTGTATACCTATACGCTTTGCATTTAGGTGTGATTAATGTTGAAATTAAAAAAATGTTTAATTGCTTCTTTTATTTGTTATAAAAAATGCATTTATTAAAAATTAAAAATATATTATATTTACACAGTTTATTCAATGCAAAATGCATATCACGTTACACACTGTCTGGCGCGTGTAAACAAAAAAATATTTCATATATTTTTCATTGCGATATTTGATCTGCCGAATTCTCATGCTTTGCCAGGTGTGATTAATGTTGAAATTTAAAAAAAAAATGTTTAATTTGTCTTATTTTTTATATTAATATTTTTATTAGAGAAAAATAAAAAAAATATATTTCTAAAATTTATACTAAATACATTTCTTAAACTTATTCTAAATACATATCTTATAATTATAATTAAATTTTATTAAAAGTACAGTTTTTACAATTCAATTGATTTTATTATTATCTATATTATTAGATATTTATTTTTTCAGTTATTAACAGATTCAAATTTAAAAATATGTTTATAAAGATTAAAAAGCATAAGTGTTAACAAGTATTGTATATAGAATGTTTAACATCGACAAATGTTGAAAGATTGTGAATAAGTATATTCACAGTTAGACCTATGTATGATATTATTAACACATATAAATAGATGATTTACATAATTACAAATTCTAAATTCATTTATAAGTTTCATAAATGAAGCTATATGTTCCTTATCAATCTGATTACTATGTTTTATTAATAGTTCTCCCAATTCAGCTGATAAAATCATTTTTGAGTAAAAATTTTTTGTTACACTTTATATGTATAAAAAGTAAGGATCAACTGAAAATAAAATTAATAACTTTAAAGGTTTTATTAATTAACAATGTGTTCGCTTTTTAACAAAATTGCTAAGTAAAATAACATTCTTTCCCGCACATGTATGATTAAAATTATTATGATTTTCACAAATCTTTATATTTAGATTATGTTTATACAAAGTTTTCATGTTCGAACAATCCCAATAATTTAAATTAATTATATATATTTGTATTTCTTTTCCAAGTAGTTCTCTTAAGCATCCGATTTCTTCTTATCCCTTAATATATACAACAGGATATTCTTCCTCTTCTTCCCTTTTTCTTATAGTTAGTATTAGATATTCTAAATGATTAAATCGTTGTAGAATTGCGCTTTGCATAGAGGTGTGATTAATGTTTAAATAAAAAAATGTTTATATTTTTATATTCATATTTTCACTAGAGAAAAATATAAAATATTATTCTTAAACTTATACTAATTACATTTCTTATAAATGTAATTAAATTTTAATAAAAGTACAGTTTTTTACAATTCAATGGTTTTTATTTTTGAAAATATTATTAGATATTTCTTTTCTTCAGTTTTTTACATATCTGCAAAAGAATTAAATCGTTATAGAATCTGAATATAGGTGAGATTAATGTTTAAATAACAAAATGTTTAATTTGTTTTATTTTTTATAAAAGTACATTTATTAAAAATTAAAAACATTTTCAGACAGTTTATTCAATGTTAAACACATATCCAGTTACATACTGTCTAGCGCCTGTATTCCAAACTATATGATATATTTTTCACTATGATATTGAAATGAATCTGATAAATTCAAAGCATTTTTAAATCACATAAATAAAGTCAGACTGTTATACAATATCAGATTTCCGATTCATTTCGCAATACTTAATATTCTCAAACTAATTAATAATAATTAATAATTAATTTTAATAATAACTAAAACCAATATTTTTCCAAATAATTAATCAGCATTTTCGCATAATTAAAATCATCACTTAAATTATTAAGACACATGTATATAAGAAAATGTAAAATATGAAATGTAATTTTAAGCTAAATAATCAAAAATTGTGTTTTAAATATAGTTTTTTTATTAGGAATTTAAAAAATAAATTTATATAAATAGAGTGTGTTAGAGTATTAACTTTTCATTACAAGTTCTAATTGAAATATAAAAAATACGTAAAGAAATGTCGTTAAATTTATTTAGTGCTTATGATGGGTTTCCTCATCAAGAGATGACCTCATCAACAACGCCATCACCACCGCAACCATCAATCACACCGGCGACTGCAGTAAAGGAGCTGTTTATCGCTCTAATGTCTAGACGTTTAAACGAAATCGAAAGGATTCAGAGGAAATACACCTCATATATAGCTAAACAGAAGGCGATAGACGAGAAGCTGAAAAAACTGCAACAAAAGAAGGAGGAGATGGAGACAAAAACGCTATAGTTTTTAAAAAAGCAGGAAGAAAAGGATCGTATTCACGATTCTCCGTTAGAGGTCCTTCACAAAAGTCGTTACAAATGTGAAATTTGTTTCAACTATTTACATGGAAAAGATCTCATATTCCTCGGCTGTACACACTACTTATGCCATGATTGTCTAAGAAGGTGGAACAAGTTATCGTGTCCTTACTGCCGACAAGAAATTAACAACGTACATATCATAAAAAAGCTGGAGGATTGTTATATTATAGACAAAGTTCCCCCGTCTAATATAATGTATCCTACGCTAAGTAACTGATCTCACTTCCCATAGTGTAATAAGAAGTGATGATGATAATAATGATGATTTATAATAAACAAATTATATTTTTTCAAATTTAAGAATATGTTTATAAAAACTATACATATTTAATAAATAATGAATTATAAAACAAAAGATTTTGTTTTTATTTTTTGAAAATATTAATAGATATTTATTTTTTCCAGATTTTTACAGATTCAAATTTTAAAATATATATGTTTATAAAGCTTAAGTATTGTATATAAAAGTGACTATATTATATATTAAATACAACGCCCTCTACTAGTTCTTTCAATAGCGTTTTCATATTCAGAATAAGGCATATCAAACGTTAACATATGTAACAGATATCATCTTCAATACTATTATAATTGGAAGAGGGAATGATTTGGTTATCTTTCTTTATTTTTTAGCTGATTTGTTAATAGTCTCAAAACCTATATTATCATCTCGTAAAAAGATTGTGAATAAGTATTTTTACATTTAGACCTATGTATGATATTATTAGCACATAAAAATGAATGATTTACCTAATTACAAATTCTAAATTCATTTATAAATTTCATAAATGAAGCTATATGTTCCTTATCAATCTGATTACTATGTTTTATTAGTAATTCTTCCAATTCAGCTGATAAAATCATTTTTGAGTAAACATTTTTTGTTATACTTTATATATATATATATATATATAAAGAGTAAGGATCAACTGAAAATAAAATTAACAACTTTAAAGGTTTTATTGATTAACAATGTGTTCTCTTTTTAACAAAATTTTTAAGTAAAATTACATTCTTTTCAGCACAAATCTTTATATTTGGATTATCTTTTTTTTCCTGAAAAAGAAATCTGAAATCTGTATATAAATAAATAATAACAAAAAAATGATTATTTATTATTTTTTAGTTTTATTCAATGTCAGATGAAGTAAAATTTTTGAACAGTATGTAGTTTTTCCCTCGTTGAAGAGGACCCCGTCCTAATTTCTAAGTAAAATTACATTCTTTTCAGCACATGTATGATAAAAATTATTACGATTTTCACAAACCTTTATATTTAGATTATCTTTATATAAAATTATGGTTAGATTACAATTACGTAAGTTGAACAACTGCATAAGAAAAAAGTTGTGATTATATTATATATTAAACCCAACGCCTAGTAGATATTCAGAATAAGGTATATCAAATGTTAACATGTAACAGATATCATCTTCAACACTATTATAATTGCAAGAGGGAATGATTTGATTAACTTTCTTTATTTTTTAACTGAATTGTTAATAGTCTTAAAACTTATATTATCATCTCGAAATGTTGCGACTATACCATCATTTATTAATGAGTACTTATTTAAGTTTTTTCTTATTCTTACTTTGAAGTTTTTCAATTATATGATTTTAAGTTTCTGTTATAGATCTTCTAATATATTTACCCTATCCATATTACATATTTAATATTTTTTAATTTTTCTTTTAATATTGTTCTAGTTTTTATAATATCCTTTAATAAGTTATTATATATTATTCATATTTATTTGTCTGTAATGATCTGCTCACGATCTGGTCACTATCTGCTCACTATCTGCTTATGATCTGGTCACTATCTGCTTATGATCAGCTCACGATCTGCTAACTATCAGATTTATATCTGATCACTATCTGCTTATAATTCATTTTGTCTCTTATTTAAAACTCGTCTTATAACTGTATATAATTATCAAATCCCTTACGATATCTTCTTTTATTCAATTCATCATCTTTACTAAGGACAAGAAATCTAGAGTGAATAGATTCACTTACTCTCTGAAAGGTTTACTATATCTGAATCTCTTATGCAAAGGAGTATATGTAAAGAAGTAACTGCACTTTGTGTAATGATCTCTTATGAATATAATTCTGTTACATATCAAAAATTTCAAGTATCAATCTTCTTAAATTAATTGCAAGTATAGATTCGATTGTGATGGTAGATCATGATAAATCTATTTTATTAAACAGCACTGTATCTTTATTTTTCCAACATCTATTACATACATCTACAAATTGATTAAATGAAATATCACCAATATCATAATTATTATATATATATGTAAATATGTCTCAAGTTCATTTTATCTTGTTTAAAAATCATAATCATATTTACATTGACAAGTATTAAATGTTTAGGTACTTTAGTATTCGTTTGTCATAAGTAAAAACAATAAATATTTTTATGTTTCCCAATGCAAAAGTAATCTCTTATCGAATTTTGTTTTCCACGATTCACATTATCGAAATTAATAGACGGGGAACTTTGTCTATTAATATAACAATCCTCCAGCTTTTTTATGATGTACGTTGTTAATTTCTTGTCGGCAGTAAGGACACGATAACTTGTTCCACCTTCTTAGACAATCATGGCATAAGTAGTGTGTACAGCCGAGGAATATGAGATCTTTTCCATGTAAATAGTTGAAACAAATTTCACATTTGTAACGACTTTTGTGAAGGACCTCTAACGGAGAATCGTGAATACGATCCTTTTCTTCCTGCTTTTTTAAAAACTATAGCGTTTTTGTCTCCATCTCCTCCTTCTTTTGTTGCAGTTTTTTCAGCTTCTCGTCTATCGCCTTCTGTTTAGCTATATATGAGGTGTATTTCCTCTGAATCCTTTCGATTTCGTTTAAACGTCTAGACATTAGAGCGATAAACAGCTCCTTTACTGCAGTCGCCGGTGTGATTGATGGTTGCGGTGGTGATGGCGTTGTTGATGAGGTCATCTCTTGATGAGGAAACCCATCATAAGCACTAAATAAATTTAACGACATTTCTTTACGTATTTTTTATATTTCAATTAGAACTTGTAATGAAAAGTTAATACTCTAACACACTCTATTTATATAAATTTATTTTTTAAATTCCTAATAAAAAAACTATATTTAAAACACAATTTTTGATTATTTAGCTTAAAATTACATTTCATATTTTACATTTTCTTATATACATGTGTCTTAATAATTTAAGTGATGATTTTAATTATGCGAAAATGCTGATTAATTATTTGGAAAAATATTGGTTTTAGTTATTATTAAAATTAATTATTAATTATTATTAATTAGTTTGAGAATATTAAGTATTGCGAAATGAATCGGAAATCTGATATTGTATAACAGTCTGACTTTATTTATGTGATTTAAAAATGCTTTGAATTTATCAGATTCATTTCAATATCATAGTGAAAAATATATCATATAGTTTGGAATACAGGCGCTAGACAGTATGTAACTGGATATGTGTTTAACATTGAATAAACTGTCTGAAAATGTTTTTAATTTTTAATAAATGTACTTTTATAAAAATAAAACAAATTAAACATTTTGTTATTTAAACATTAATCTCACCTATATTCAGATTCTATAACGATTTAATTCTTTTGCAGATATGTAAAAAACTGAAGAAAAGAAATATCTAATAATATTTTCAAAAATAAAAACCATTGAATTGTAAAAAACTGTACTTTTATTAAAATTTAATTACATTTATAAGAAATGTAATTAGTATAAGTTTAAGAATAATATTTTATATTTTTCTCTAGTGAAAATATGAATATAAAAATATAAACATTTTTTTATTTAAACATTAATCTCACCTATATTCAGATTCTATAACGATTTAATTCTTTTGCAGATATGTAAAAAACTGAAGAAAAGAAATATCTAATAATATTGTAAAAAACTGTACTTTTATTAAAATTTAATTACATTTATAAGAAATGTAATTAGTATAAGTTTAAGAATAATATTTTATATTTTTCTCTAGTGAAAATATGAATATAAAAATATAAACATTTTTTTATTTAAACATTAATCTCACCTATATTCAGATTCTATAACGATTTAATTCTTTTGCAGATATGTAAAAAACTGAAGAAAAGAAATATCTAATAATATTTTCAAAAATAAAAACAATTGAATTGTAAAAACTGTACTTTTATTAAAATTTAATTACATTTATAAGAAATGTAATTAGTATAAGTTTAACATTAATCACACCTCTATGCAAAGCGCAATTCTACAACGATTTAATCATTTAGAATATCTAATACTAACTATAAGAAAAAGGGAAGAAGAGGAAGAATATCCTGTTGTATATATTAAGGGATAAGAAGAAATCGGATGCTTAAGAGAACTACTTGGAAAAGAAATACAAATATATATAATTAATTTAAATTATTGGGATTGTTCGAACATGAAAACTTTGTATAAACATAATCTAAATATAAAGATTTGTGAAAATCATAATAATTTTAATCATACATGTGCGGGAAAGAATGTTATTTTACTTAGCAATTTTGTTAAAAAGCGAACACATTGTTAATTAATAAAACCTTTAAAGTTATTAATTTTATTTTCAGTTGATCCTTACTTTTTATACATATAAAGTGTAACAAAAAATTTTTACTCAAAAATGATTTTATCAGCTGAATTGGGAGAACTATTAATAAAACATAGTAATCAGATTGATAAGGAACATATAGCTTCATTTATGAAACTTATAAATGAATTTAGAATTTGTAATTATGTAAATCATCTATTTATATGTGTTAATAATATCATACATAGGTCTAACTGTGAATATACTTATTCACAATCTTTCAACATTTGTCGATGTTAAACATTCTATATACAATACTTGTTAACACTTATGCTTTTTAATCTTTATAAACATATTTTTAAATTTGAATCTGTTAATAACTGAAAAAATAAATATCTAATAATATAGATAATAATAAAATCAATTGAATTGTAAAAACTGTACTTTTAATAAAATTTAATTATAATTATAAGATATGTATTTAGAATAAGTTTAAGAAATGTATTTAGTATAAATTTTAGAAATATATTTTTTTTATTTTTCTCTAATAAAAATATTAATATAAAAAATAAGACAAATTAAACATTTTTTTTTTAAATTTCAACATTAATCACACCTGGCAAAGCATGAGAATTCGGCAGATCAAATATCGCAATGAAAAATATATGAAATATTTTTTTGTTTACACGCGCCAGACAGTGTGTAACGTGATATGCATTTTGCATTGAATAAACTGTGTAAATATATTTTTAATTTTTAATAAATGCATTTTTTATAACAAATAAAAGAAGCAATTAAACATTTTTTTAATTTCAACATTAATCACACCTAAATGCAAAGCGTATAGGTATACAATAGATCGATTATACACAATTCTGCAACGAATTAATTATTTTAAAGCTATGCATGCTCCCCAAATTTTAACACACACGCAACAACAATCAAAACAAAAACAACAACACGTATAACTATATTTCTATTTCTTCAACATTAAATAATATAAAAAAATAAATAAAAATTAAATTAACAAAACCACATTCAAAATTTTAAACATTCTTTTAATTTCAACATTAATCACATCTACATGCAAAGCGTATACAATAGATCGATCACACACAATTCTGTAACGATTTAATTATTTTAAAGCTATGCATGCTCCCAAATTTTAACACACACGCACACACATATCAAAAAGCATTAGCTTTTGGGTGATCTCAAATTTGTATGGAAAATGTTGACCGAGATACCCAATACAAAAAACTATGAGCAACCCCATACAAAAAAAACTATGAGCGTGATCCCAAATTTGTATAGAAAAATTGGCCCCAAAACTCCATACAAAAAACTATGAGTGTGCTCCCAAATTTGTATGGAAAAATTGATCGCGAAACCCCATAAACATACTACTAGTAGTATTTTTAAATACTTTTTCAATACATTTCAGTAAATTACAATTCATCATCTTTTCTTATTAAGCTCAAATTTCATTAACATTTTTAATACAATCAACTACCTTTTTTCTAAAAATATTATTATTTGTTTCATTTTTTACATAATTTGGCAGCATATTATATTTTCTAAGACCTTTGTAAAATAAAGATCGTTGCGTATTTACATTAATTGACTGCTTCAATCTAAAATTCTGATTATTTCGTAGATTGTATGGTTGAACATCTCCAACATATCTTAGCTGTTCTCTTAAGTAGTCTGGCGCATCTCCCATCTCCATTTTTCTTATAAAAATTAATGTGTTATATTCCATTCTTTGGCTTATATTCATCCATCTTAATGTATCTAGCATGTATTTGATTGATGTATAACGATTGAATTTTAGGATAGACCGCATTGCTTTATTTTGTAGTTTTTGTAATCTGTTTATTTGACTATCCGTGCAACATGTATACATTATAGTTGATCCGAATTCAAAATGTGGTTTTATCGTAGTATTATAAATGTTTATTGCAGTAATAATAGACATTTTGTTTCTTATACGTTTTAAAAAACCTATCTTTTTCCCAATTTTCTTGCACATATATTCTAAATGTTCTTTGAATTTTAAATCTTTATCAATTAAAAACCCCAGATATCTTATTTTGTCTACTTTTTCTATTATTACATTATTAATTTTGAATTTCTTATCACTGTTCATATTCAATTCCATTATCTTGGTTTTGTTTTCATTTTTAGCCAATTATCTATTTTATTTCATATCCATTTTTAGCTTTTCATAGCACAAATCTTCTGTTTGGGCTTCCGCGAAAATCAGAGTATCGTCTGCATACAGCAGAATTTCACTATTCTCAATGACATTTTCGATATCATTTATGTATATAATAAATAACAGAGCACCCAGAATTGACCCTTGAGGTACACCAAACTCAGTTTCCTTTTCCTCTGACATAACACCATTAACCTTTGTCATTTGCCTTCTATTAGTTAAATAAGATTGGAACCATTTTATCTCATTATCCTTTATTCCATATTTTTCAAGTTTTTCTATCATAATATCTCGGTCAATAGTCTCGAAAGCCCTTTTGAAATCAAGAAAAATTGCCACAATTTTATCATTCTGTTTCACATACTTCCATCTATTTATAACATAATTAACAGCAGTCTCACATGAGTGTTTCTTTCAGACTGAAATCTTGACAATATTTTATGTTCCTTCATATATTCTTCTAGTTGATTTTTCACAATTTTTTCACATGTTTTAAGACTGTTTATAGGTCGATATTCTTCACAATTCATTGTATTTTTAACTTTTTCAATCGGTGTTATTACTGATTCCTTCCAATTTCTAGGAAATATTCCGCTCTCAAAAGATTTATTTACTATATTCATAATTCTATTGCCAACTATGTCCCAATTATCCAATATCAACTTATTATTTACTTTATTATAGTCTGGTTTGTTGTTTATATCTTTACATATATTTTTTAACTCAGTTAAATTTATTGCACGAAATTTGAATCTACTGTTTATAACTGGTATCTTATTTTCATACTGCAAATACTCAATGGAGTTATTTATCTCCCTAATACTGTTTATAAAATAATCATTAAAATTTTCCGCTATTTGTAAATTGTCATTATATTCATTGTTTCCAAAACCCACAGATTTTATCATGGATCTGGGGTTTCTTAAAACTAGTTCCTTTATTCTTCTCCACATTTCTTTCTGGTTATTTGCACCGTATTAAAAATCTTTTCCCTTTTCATATTCCTAAGATCATTACTAAACCATTTATTATTAAATTTTCCATGTAATTTCCTTTTAATTGTAAATCTCTTTATCGTATTCTCTATACTATTATCAAAATGATGGACGTACGGGTCTAAATCTTCAACTCCATCACCCGCCAATATTGCACCTAATTCATTATTAAAACGGGTTTTATTATATTTAAATATTTCTATTTCCTCAACTTGTTCATTCAATATATTTTCGTTTCCGATAAATATATCTATGGTCTCGTGATCCGATATTTTACTGTCTATATTAGTTCCCGCTATAATTCCTTCATTATTCGTTATAACAAAGTCTATTATAGTTTTGGAATTCTCTGTCACTCTTGTATATTCATTCACTATTTGCTTCAGACCGTTATCATTCAATACACTTTCTATTCTAGATTTATAAAAGTCCTTTTCCCAATCTATATTAAAATCTCCGACTATTAGCATATTGCAGTTTTCCTCCAATAATTCTTCTATTATTTCCTCAAAATCGTTGCAAAATTCAAGCTTTTGGGCACTTGGCGATCTATATACTATTGCTAATATGAAAGTTGTTTCCTTAATCCTTGCTCTGTATGCACCTATCCAATATTTTGATTCCTTTACATATTTACCTAACTTGTGTATATTATATTGCCTCCTGAAATACACAGTTACACCACCAGTCCTTGTTGATTTGTATAATATATTGAAATGATTATATTGCCCAATAAGAAACTCTGATTCATCCACTGCATCAGTCAAATGAGTTTATCTCGACAATTGGTTCTAACTGAACAAAATTATTTAGAAGTCCTTGAATGTTCGTATACATTCCATGTATTCTCCTCTTTATCTGCCTTGATTGTTAGGCCGCTATGCCTATTCTTTTCCTCCTTAAATTAAGTTTATTCTGGTACACAGATCATTCTCTATAATTTGTAGCATGATTCTCATCCAATCCTAAATTTAACCTACTATTCTCCTTTATGCAATTAACACACCTAGCTATTATTTCCTTACTACATTCACTACTTTTGTGTTTCCCATGACATTTGTAACATATCTCCTCATTTCTGCATTCAGAAGCTTTATGGTTATAGCCCTGACATTTAAAACACTGTAATATGTCTGTTCCATCAAAAACCCGACATTTATCCCATCCAACACTAATTTTTTGACTTAACATAACTTTAGCATATGCATCCTTATTTATTTTCATTTTAGCATTGTAAATTGTTCTATTAAATCTTTTTGTGTCAAAAATTCTCATTATTTCTATATTACTGTCCTTCAAAATTTCATTCTGTTTTTTCATTTTTTCTACCAATTCACTTTCTCGCATCTTAAAGTTCATATCCGTCACAATTATTTGTGCATCTATTTCCTTTGGGACTGTTATTTCATAATTCTCACATATTTCATTCTGTATAACTTCCTTCATTTTTTCTCTTTCTTCCACATTTTCACTTTGAATTACTAATGTTCCATTTTTCCTATTTTCTACATTTGTAATTTTAAAATTCACCGGATTTTCATTTTCATTTAGTTCAGCTTTTGCTTTCGCTGCACTCTGTTTCCCTTTGGGCTTTATAATTAATGGGATATTTTTTGATACATCTGGCATCATTATACTTTTTGCCGTTTGTGCATAAGTCATTTTCGTTGTGCTGTTTGTATTATTTATCGCTTTCTTTATTTCATTACACATATTCGCATTTGTTTTTTCTATTGTTTCATACATATTTTTGTTTTTATTCTCTACTTCTTTCACATTTCCATACAAATTTCTAAATGCATCTACATTTTTTCACACATTGTTTGAATTTTATCAATATTTTTAAATCTATCATCATATCTTTTTTCGATTGCTTCTAGTAACGCTTTTATTTCATTTTCATTTTGCTTCAAAGAACTTTCAAACTCATTTTTATATTCCACTAACACTTGTTTATTTTTGTTTACACCCTCTTGAATGTCTCTTAATACCAGATCTACATTTTGTATATACAGCATACAATCATCACATATATATCGAATAAAATTGTCTTCATCTATAATTTTAGAAGAATAATTGTCTATTCCGGCGCATTTTTTTGTGTAATGATACTCTTTACCACATACACCCATACATTTGTGTGGTTATATCCAAGCAGAAGCACTGGAGCGGAAGAAGACATTGATAGACTCCAGCGATTTTTGGAAATCCGGAGAGAATTATATCAGAACAGCTTTCACATCAAATTTGTTCAATGAGTTTTGTATAGAGCGAAATATTCAACACCTTCTTATTACAACGGGGGTTCCTAGGGGAAACGGTCAGATAAAACGTATTAATAAAATAGTAATAACATTGCTTTCGAAACTGAAGATCCCCAAAATTGGTACAAGCATGTAGGTAAGGTTCAACAATGTATAAATAATACTCCTCCACGTAGTACAAAGTAATCACCATTTAGGATTCTTACAGGATGTGAAATGAGAACAGACGAAGCAAAAGACATACGAAACATGAAATTAGGTGTGCAGGGAGATGAAATTCGTAATACAGCCAGGTCAAATATAGCGAAAATTCCAGCAGATAATAAGAAAACGTCTGATAGGAAGAGAATTCGAGCAACATTATATAAGGAAAATGAATTAGTAGCTATTAAACGAACTCAATTTGGACCAGGTTTAAAGTTACGGCCGAAGTATTTAGATTAACGAAAATAATAACAACTAACAAACTAAACATAATAGGCTTAGCCAATAATAACGATTAACGAAAATACCAATGATTAACGACTAAACATGGTAGGCTTAGACAATAACAACGGTTAACGAAATAATAACAACCAACGAACTAAACGTAGTTAGCTAACAATATGACAACGACTAACGAATAAAGCAAGGAATATATTTTTGTTAAGTCGAGAGAATTAGTCTTCAAACTGACAGAGAAAAGTGAAGATATCATTTAAAAATAAGAATCGAGAATTAATTGTTAAAACGTGAATTGTCCTTTTAAAAAATAAGAATTGTGTTAATTGTCCTTTTAAAATAAGAATTGTGTGAATTGTCCTTTTAAAAAATAAGAATTGTGACTAAATTGTAAAGCATGAATTGTCCTTTAAAAAATAAGAATTTTGAACAAATTTCAAAAACATTTTCAACTGTTATGTCTTTTTTTTATTATTCAATAAAATATAATTTTTAAAATTAAATCTATAAAGTCTTTGGTGGAAGGAAAAACCTACTTACATAAAAATCTAAACAAGTTAAGAATCTGGGATTCAAATAATTTGCGAAAAATATTGTAAGTAATTGTAATTGTAATATTCAGTACTTCCTTTCAATTAGTAATACACAAATATACCATAAAAGGTCAAATTTTTTTAGTTTCAAGATAAAACATTTTGGCAACAGAAAATATTTAATTTTTTTTATTTGCGTGACCATAAAGATTTTTGTATTTTTAACCACAGGTAACAAATTGTTCCTTAAAAAATTATGTATACTTTAGGTAGTTAATAAATTAAGGCAGTATAGTGTCATTGATGGTCTGTGTCTGCTGTTAATGGTGCCTAAGTTACACATGCCGCTCTATGCGTATTTTTGCAAACATATTATAAAATTGGGATGAAAAGGCAATACACATGACTGCAGCTACAATAGTTTATCAGACATATGATGTTTAGTATTTACTATCTGTCAAAGATTCTAGATTCTAACTCTAATAGTTTTCCATGTACACGAACTTTTGTATCATATTTATATTGGACGGACTCGCTCTTATTGCTAGTCCGGTAATTTTTTCACAAATTATTCATATGAACTTCAGTGTAGCTCGTGTATAATTTGATGATTTTATATATAATGATTTCTCGGATGTAAGAAGTTTTAAAATTAAGTGATTTGTTCATATAAACGTCAAAGTCGTCCATACAAAATTTGAGGAATCCAGCTGTTGCAGTTTATGAGATATGTGACATTAAGTACTTGTTGGGTATGTGGGCGGGGCACCTCGCCTACTGGAAATTTTAAAATAAAAAGTAGCCTACAGTTCCTTCCAGACATACAGGAAGGTACTGTTAAAATTTCAAGAAAATCAGTCCAGCCGTTTAGCCGTCTATAGATTCAAACAAACCCACAAACAAATAAACACACATTAATTTTATATATATAGATTAAATTGTTATGAATTTATTACTTTAAATATTATCTTTTAAAGACCGAATTGGTTCTTTAGGCATTTATTGTTTTCGCCATTCTGATTTTCTTATAATTTATAACTGATCTTTTTTACTTGTTGAAATATCTACTTCTAGTTTCAAAAATATTTGTAAATGATTCATTCTTTTTACAACCAGTCAAGCGAACAAAACAAACAAATAAAAAGAAGTCTTTTTCTTTCGATTATTCATCATCGATACATCGATGTTTTATTTTTAGACTAGCATATTGTACCCGGCGTTACGCGGGTTATAAAAATAGCAATAAATAAAAATCCGATTTCTTTAAAAATACAATTTTTCAAATAATTCGGCAACCGGTTTATCAAACAACCCTGTTTTTTGAATACTCTAAGTCCTAAATATAAATGAATTAAATTTGCCCGTTTTTCGCCCCTTTCCCCCTTTTTGCACCCCTTTCGGTCCAACTTTATAAACGGAAAGCCTCCAATAGCTGTTTGGGAATCTTAACCAAGCTAAATCGTAAAAAATACCTTTAAAACAGATGAAATACAGCATTTATGCATAAAGTACTAAATTTTGCCAATTTTTTCTTCTTTTGTCCCATTTTTTCCCATTTGGTTCAAAATTTTTAAAAGATTTATAGCCTATAATCTGCACCGACAAAAGCTCGATGAATATCCCAAATTTCAAGAAAATCGGTCCAGACGTTCATGCGTGACTGGATAAGAACTTAATTTGCCCGTTTTTGGCCTCTTTTTGGATCCCTTTTGGTTCAAATTTAGAAACGGAACAACTCCAATAGCTATTTAGGAAACTAAATCGTAGAAAATTACCTATAAATCAGTGAATGGCACATTCGAAATTTTGTATCACATGTGATAGACAAAGAAATTTCTGCTGACGCTGCGTTGACACACCTACACTATAATCATACTCGTGTGGTTTATTATAATGATCGTGTGTTTGTTATTTTGTGTTGATGTCAGAGTACAAAATCAATTCAGTTGACGTTTAGCACTTGGTGAAGCAATATTTCGCTACGCAACTTTTTTAAATGATTTTTTTTATAGAGAATATGGATGGTAATGCACAATGTATAGTGTATTATCGCACTTTATGCCGTAATTCTTTTTTTTTTTTTTTTAAACATTACGAGACTAGCCACGAATTTTTTCGACAACATTAAAGGGAAAGATAGGACTTTAAAATTATTGCAATTAAAAACAGAATTTTTTAGTAGGAATTGCCCTCCATTCACTTTGCATTTTTTCCAAAAATGTTTCAATATTTGTTCTGGACTCTATCGGAATTTTGTTAGTTAAGATAGTCCAAAGATGCTCTATGGAGTTTAGATCTTATTGAAAGATAAACTCCCCCAAGCCAATTTCCTCCTCACTGCACTGGACTGGAGATTTTTTAAGAAAATCTTTACAAAAGGAGGAAATTGGATTGGGGGAGTTTATCTTTCAATAAGGCAACGATCCCAAGCACACGAGTAAGGTCGCTAAAAAATATTTTGATGATGAAAGATGCCCAGTTTCAAACCCCATAGAGCATATTTGGAATATCTTAAATAAAAAAATTGCGATGGAGTCCAGAACAAATATTGAAACATTTTGGGGAAAAATGCAAAGTGAATGGAGGACAATTCCTACAAGTATTTTGAAGAACCTTGGCTAAATATGCCCAAAAGATTAAGAGCATTCATAAATAATAAAGGAGGAACAACTTCGTACCAAATTTTGAAGTTATTTAATTAATTATAATATTTATAATATTTTCGAGTGAAGTGTTACTTCATTTTGTCACTTGAAATTCCTTATGTGCCATATAGTTTCTATTATAAATAGAAAATATTAAGAAAGAATTCAGTGTTAAGGCCCCTATTAGATAAAATATTAACCGAATTGAAATTAAACTATAATTTATAAACATTTGAAAACAATAAACATATGCTTTAATCAAAAAACAAAAAATATTTAAAACCGCACTTAACAGCATACACACAACACAATAAACCGATTTTTTACATTTTTTTTTATTTTCCCAGTGTACGACTCTCGAAAATTACGTTGAATTTTGTTCTCCGCTGCTTTACCAACACAATCAAAACTATGATAGTTTGTGTTTGCCCTTGACTGCTATAAATACAGCTTTTATGCATAAAAGTAATAATTTTTGCCCATTTTTTTCCCTTTGTGTCAGTTTTTCTTCCGTTTTAGTCAAAATTTTGAAAAAATTTATAGCGTATAACCTGCACCGACAAAATCTCGATCTATATCCCAAATTTAAAAGAAATCGGTCCAAGCATTCAGGCGTGATTGGCTAACAAACAAAAAAACAGACTTACAGAAAGATTTGTAATATATATTAGGATATAAATAAATACTAAAAAAATAAGGAAATAACTAAGTTTTTTGACATTTATTTCTTAATACTTCATTTTATTGATAATAGAAACCAAAACAAAACAACCTTATAAGCTAAAAAACAAATTGTATATGTATATATGTATGTTTCCACAGTTATTAATTAGTTTGTAGTGTGCAAGTTAATTACACTATTTTCACATTTATTAAAAAAAAACACAATTTTATTTTATTTCATTAAAATTTATTATTACCGAAATTTATTATTATTTCAAGGTTACTAATTTATTAAAGCCATCTGGCTGATCTTAGTTGTTATGCTAAACTGTCACTTTGCACTTATTAATAAAAAAATATAATCACGTTGTTAAAGTTAAAAATAACGGTTTAGTGTTACAATTAAAAATTTATGAAAATAATTTTCGTTCACATTGCGTCAGCATAAAATACGTTGCGTGTGGAACTTAAATCGTGGGAAAGTAAATAAATTTTAAAAATAAAAATTAAGGAATGTGACATCACACCTTAAGTCCTCCCCCTGTAAGATCAATCGTCCCGATTGTTAAAATGTGGGTAACTCATTAGCACTACAGAAGCTTTTATTAGATTCTTCAAAATTTGACTTTTCAACCGTGGAGGTATTTAGTTCTTTTCCTTTTTCAATTTTTGTTGTAATATTTATGTCAGAATTAGGTTTTGATTTTAATTTAATAAGAATTAAGCAAATTGCGATAACCAATAAAGTAGATAAACTGACATTTATCGAAAACATTAGGTATCCCTTAGTTGATATCTAATTTATTTCATCTATATTATTCACTTGAATATTTTTCATCATTTCCAAAGATAGGACTTCTTCAACAATTGATTTATTGGATGATAGCTGTAGTACAGTTGGGAGTGCTTTCAGGTGGGAAACTTCTTTTGAAGTGAATGTTCGATTTTCAATTTTAATTGTTTCATTATGAAATTGAATCAAGTATGTTCCAGATAATTGATATGTTTTGTTTTCGAATATTTCTAAAAATCCATTAAATTGATTTAAAAGTATTGTTCCTTCACTTATTTCTTGTATTGTAGGGACATGTTCATTGTTTATAAATGTGCAATTATGATTCTTGCTTTTTAATAGTAGCGGTATACAAATTGTTTCACTTATGTCTATTAAATTTTCATTGTTACAAATACATAAATCATTAAATTGATTACAATTATTTTTCATTTCAAAGATTTTATCCCTACATTTAATTAGATTTTCTGAATTGATTTTTACAATTTTTTGATTTTGTTTTACTGGCTTAATTAATATTTTTTCACAATTTATTTTATTAATTGCAGGTAAATTTATTATATAGATTAAAGATGAATAGTCTGTAGCTATTTTAACTGTAGCAAAACCTAAAGCTTCTTCTAAATTATTGTATGGAAATTCTTCAAGATCCAAAAATTGTTTGACTTCATTGATCTCTTTTTCAGAAAGTACAAATGAATTAATTACTCCTACTTTTACCCATTGTAATGCGTATTCTATATTAATAACATCTGTTTTAACAATATTTCTGTTTCTAATAGAGTCTTCTATAATCCTTTGAGTTTCCTCTAAGGTCTGAATTGTTTTTAGAACATGATTAGTAGTATTCGTCAATAAGTTGATTTTGTCAATAAACTTTTCATTAATAATTTTCTGTCTTTCATTATTTGTAAGTAATCCGTTTATTTTACTGACTACAATATTATGATCTTCGTGGTCGGGTGTACCGGCTATCCATTTCCAAGCTGTACCAATAATGTCAATTAAGCGTTTAATTTTTGGTTTCATTCGTTTAATTTGATTTCTAATTTGTTCTATATCAGGAAGCAAAAATGGCAGCGATGTACTATTTTGAATTTCATTATTCAAGTTATTGATTGTTCGTTCGTATTCGTCAAGTTCCAAAATATGAATAAGTTTAAAGTTTCCGTTTTGTAATCTTGCTTGTCCTTGGTGTATTGAAATCAGCTGTGAGTTTGTATAGTCTAGTATCTGGACTTCTGTTTTGTAGGTCTCGAACAATGCAAACAAAAATATTAAAAACTTAATTTTCTATAAAGGAAGAAGAAAGAAAATAATTATGTAAGAAAAAGAAAAAAACTCATTTTATGAATTAAGTTCTTATATTATCTTTGTGTATTATTCTATCGCGAAAATTAATTCTAACCTTATTTCCTAAGTCTTCTTTTACCTTTTGTTTTTTGAATCGTGGCAAAAGTTTATTGCTTTGTCCTATAATCTTCTCATATATTACCTCGCCTGGTTGATAAGTTTTTATTTGACTTAGATTATTTCTTGATATCATATTTTCTTGAGCCTTTTTCAATATATCTACTAAATTGTGTGGAATTTTGTTAAAAAGTATATCTACTGGTTTATTTTTTATAACTGAATGTATTGTATTATTATATTGTTGGGCTGCTCCTCACCTCAGTGGCATCTATTAGATTAAATTCTTCCTTGATACATCTAGCTATTTCAATTAACGTAGAATGGACTCTTTCGACTTGACCATTCGTTGTGCTATGCCGCGGTGTACAATAATAAACTTCAATTTGCAAACGTTGCATTAATGATTTAAATTGAGCAGTTAAAAAGCCTGGTTTGTTACCGAGTGTAACTTTTTTGGCATTAGGATAGTTTTGAAGGACATCTAAAACTTTTTCTCCTATGTTTGTTTTATCTTCTATATTTTTTATAACTAGAAATTTAGAATAAGCATCGACACATGTAATAAATCTCAGACCTTCAGCGTAAAAAATGTCTAAATTAAGGAACTCGCTCTCTTTCTCAGGAATTGGAGCCTCTCCAATTGGAACCTTTTGTAGGTGTCTATTATATTTATTTCTATTGCAAATTGCACAGTGTTTGATAAATTCTTTAAAATGTTTTATCATTTTCGGCCAGTAGTACTGTTTATATATTTGTTTGTAATTTTCCTTACAGTTTCTATGAGCTCGTGAATGGGTGTTTTGAATTATATTTTGTTGGTCGTTAACATTTGTGATATCTAGTGGAAATATTTTAGTATATACAAATTTGTTTGTGAAAAATCCTTTTATAGTTTCCTTAAAATCGTATAGATCTTCTGCTGTACAATGAATGCAGGTAACTAAATTTGGTTTAATAAACTCTAAAAGAATTGTTTTAAGGTTTTCTCTTGTGTCATATTCGATAATATGTCTTGTTCTTCCAAAAGTTATGATCATCTCATGAAATGTAAAATTTGCTTTGCATAAAAGTATTTGTTATTTGAATTCATTTAAAGGTTTTGAGATTTCTGGAATATTGAAATTGTCACTACTTTCTGTAGAATGTTGGGTACTATGAAGAGATTCTTCATCTGAAATATTGTTTAAATATTGACGTGAAAGGGCATCTTTACTATATTGTGAGCACCTGGTTTATAGATCATTTTTGGTGAAAATTCTTCAATAAATGATCACCATCTTTAGATTTTTGTATTAGGGTTTCGTGCGAATGTTAATGGTTGATGATCTGTATGGATTTCAAGATTTGAACTACCATATAAATAATTTCTTAAATTCTTTAACGCCCATACGATAACATAAAGTTATTTTTCATTGGTTGCATAGTTTTTTTCTGTTGCATTAAGCGTCTTTGATATAAAGGTTATTGGTTTACCATCCTGACTTAGGACAGCACCTACTGCATCATTGGAGGCATCGGTGGTAAGGATGAATTTTCTATTAAAATCAGGCTGAGTTAATTCAATCTGTTCGGACAATAATTTTTTTAACCTGTCAAAAGTGATTATACCCTCTTCATCCAATTCAATTTCAATCTTCTTTGACATATACTGTTATACTTTACCATTCTCACCGGCCAAATATTTGGACAATGGTTTTGCTACTTGAGCATAATTTTTTATAAATTTTTGGTAGCATCCTATCATTCTTAAGAAACTCTTCAGTTGTCTTAAGGTTTTAGGTAACGGGTAGTTATTTATTGTTTCAAGTTTGTTTGGATCAGTTTTTATAACATTACTAGCAGATTGTACCCGGCGTTGTGCGGGTTATAAAAATCCGGTTTCGAAACCGGCTTGTTAAAAAATGTCATTTTTCCACTTATGTTGTGTGCGTTAATTTTATACATGAGTGGCGGGACCTACAGTTTAAAGTCGACTCCGAACGACAAATTTTTGAGTAACTTTTCATGGCAATTTTTTACTCTCAGAGTTTTTGCCAGAAATCTGCTGAGAGGAAGTCGCCGAAGAAATATTTTTTCGTTTTGATGTCTGACCTGGGATTCGAACCCTGGCCTTTTGTCTAATAAGCCAACACACTACCCACTAGACCACGGCGACTTCACAACATTATCCATAGCTCGTTGAAAAATACTTGGACTATTTTTGAGGCCGAAGGGTAATCTTAAAAATTCATATTTTCCGTTGTTCACAGAAAATGCGGTTTTCTCAATATCTTCTTCCTTCATTAGGATCTGGTGAAAACCTGATTCCAGATCGATGGTTGAAAAATATTTTGCTGTACCCAGATTGGACAATATAACATTACAATCTGGTATGGGGTATTTATCGCATATTGTGTTTTCATTTAATTTTTTATAGTCAACTACCAATTTTTCCGTACCATCTTCATTTATTCTTTTTTTCGGAAGTACCCATATTGGGGAGTTGTAAGGACTTTTACTTGGGCGAATTATTTCATCCTGTAGTAGTTTTTTTATTTCATTGTTAACAAAGCTATTTGCAGAAAATGGGTATGGATATTGCTTGCTCCATATTGGCGCTTCAGCAATTGTTCGGATTTCTGCTCTTATGTCCGTTCTAAACGGTAAATTCATATTTATTTCTGAGTGCAATTTTTCAATATTTTGTATAATATTTTTTCTTAAATCATTCAATGATTTTTCACTTTCATCACTGAATTCTAACATTTCTTCATTTTCTATTTTATTAACAGCACTTCCTTATGCTTATTTCTTGTTTCCGTGTTTTCATTTGAATTTCTTGAGTCAATATTTATAATTTTCTCACAGTGTTTACCGCAAGTTAATGTTCCTTTCTCAAAATCTAAAATAATGTTAGCTCTTTTCATAAAATTACAACCTATAAGAAGGTCTGATTCCAAATTCTCAATTTCGTAGAATCTTTCATTAAAACTGAAAATACTGGCTTCATAAAAATACTTAATGATGGTAAAACCATTAATGGTTCTTACCCTCTTCTTAATGACTAATTCCTGCCTATTCGTTAGAACACCAGGGCTGCAGTAGCAAATTGTTGCACCGCTATCAATTCGAATTTTATATTTTCTTCCTGTGGTGGCTGCCTTAATAATGTAGGGCAGTCCGTTCCTTGATCTAAAAAAGAATCTTCATTCAGGTTGTTGATTCGTTGAAATTTTTGATGTGGTTGGTGGCTTATTTGGCCACTATTATCTGATTGTCGCTTAAGACCGTTTTGATAGTTGTTGAAGGGTCTTGTATTTTGAAAACTATTAAAAGCTCTGTTTTGTTGAAAATTGTTTCCGTAATTCGGTTGCCTTTCCTGCCTAAATTTAAAAGTTGATCTTCCCAGTTCCATTCGCTCTGGTTTTGTATTTAATAACATATTTGCATTTTCATTAGGACGATAGTCCCTATTATTACGGTTAGGAAAACGTAGAACGTTATTTCCTCTATTGATATGATTATTAATTATCGATTTATTGAAGTGTAGAGCAAAGTTAGCTCTAACTTTATTTGCTTCCAGCTACTGTGCTTTTGCTAAAGCATCCGGTAGACTGTTGGGAGAAATGGAGAATAGGATATCCGCCAAAGGCGCATTTAGTCCTGTCATAAAAACCCTTAGAGCACACTGTCTATTTCTATTGTTAAGTTCCTTTGTTATGTTCGAGTTTGTTCAGTAAGTCATGATTGTTGTGTTTGTCAAGTCTGTTAATTTTTTATTTACCTCATTGTAGTATGTCATTATTGACTGTGAACCCTGTCGCATTATACTCAACTCTTGTTCTATAATATATAGCGGGCGTTTGTCCGCATAAGCGAAGTCAAGGCGACTAATAATGGCTTCAAAATTTAAAACAGTCCCATGATTGGTTAGGGTATCGTTGGCGTCGTTAACAATTTTATTTCTCAAAATTGTCAAAGCCGAGAAATAACGTCTGCTACCTTTCGCGTATATTTTCATGGAATTCATAGCTACCTCTCGCCAGCTAACGTAAGAATTTTTGCCATCGAACGTTGGCAAGGAATTGGTCACATCTAATGGTTCGTCGCATCGTACGGTCACATTAATTTTCTCCTCTTCAATTTCACCTACTGTATCAGAATTCGTCAATGCTGCTAAGCTTTTCGTTAATTCTTCTATACTTGCTACCAAAGGAGCAGTATGTGCTTCTATTAGAATTTTTATTTGGTCTGACGTGGTCATTTTATTTCCTGAATTTGTTTCCAATCTACTGAACAAATCCGTCAAACTATTTACTTCTGAATCCAGCTTGAATTCAGCTATTATTTTTCGATAAAATTTATCTACACAAAAATCGAATAAAGCCAAACCTTTGAATAATTTTGTTTTTAACACAAAAAAACCTTCACAAATTTTTTAAAAACAGCCACAGAAATTATTAAATTTATTTACTTTGAGTTTATTCACTAATTTCTTACTTTTATTAAAAATTATACAAAATTTTATTATAAAATAATAATTTTATAAATATTTTATTACTATTCTCTTCTTTTTAGAAAATTAATTTAGCTGTTTTATTTTCATTTTTCAAAATTTCAACTTTCAATTAATTATTTTTTTTAAAATTTCAATTTATTTTGAATTGTATTTCATCTTTTTTATTTCACTTTTTTTTGAATTGATTAAAAATTACTTACAACTATGCGTTGTTGTCTTCCGAGATGATGGACTATGATGGGTATCCTTGTTGTCTTCTGTAATGATGAATTATGATGGGAATCGCTGTTGTCTTCCGTAATGATGAATTATGATGACAATCGGCTGATGGTGTTTTTCTGATAAAATTTTTTATTTTATTTTTTCCTTTAACACGGATACTTTTAATTTTTTTAAAGTTTTTTGTTTTTTTTATTTTTCCACCTTTTAACAAGGATATTTATTTTTAATTTTTAAAATTTTGTTTTTATGTTTTCTCCTTTTAATAACGATACTTGTTTTTAATTTGTTAAAGTTTTAGTTTTTAATTTTTTTCTCCTTTTTATAAGGATACTTATTTTTAATTTTTAAAATTTTGTTTTTATTTTTTCTCCTTTCAATAAGGATACCTGTTTTTAATTTGTTAAAGTTTTTGTTTTTTATTTTTTCTCCTTATTATAAGGATACTTATTTTTAATTTTTAAAATTTTGTTTTTATTTTTTCTCCTTTTTATAAGGATACTTACTTTTAATTTGGCTTTTTTCTTCCTTAAAAATATCCTTACTTTTTTCAGGATTAAGCTCTTTAAGGAGATTCCGATTGAGCCTCCAGTTAATTACACTATTTTCACATTTATTAAAAAAAACACAATTTTATTTTATTTCTTTAAAATTTATTATTACCGAAATTTATTATTATTTCAAGGTTACTAATTTATTAAAACCATCTGGCTGATCTTAATTGTTATGCTAAACTAAACTTTTCTTAGCACTTTTAATTAGCAAGAAGCATAATTTTATCTGCAGTCACTTTGCACTTATTAATAAAAAAATATAATCACGTTGTTAAAGTTAAAAACAACGGTTTAGTGTTACAATTAAAAATTTATGAAAATAATTTTCGTTCACATTGCGTCAGCATAAAATACGTTGCGCGTGGAAAGTAAATAAATTTTAAAAATAAAAATTATGGAATGTGACATCACACCTTAACTTGCACACCCACTCTTATATGACACGGCAACTCTAACAGTACAAGATCAACCGAAAATCAACAACATAAATGAAAGCGAAAATTTGCACAAGGCCATAGCCGAAATGTGCCGATCACCGTTCAACTTTCTACCACGACATTCGGAAAACTTGTAAGCCCTCCGTCTGTATATCAAGGATAAAAATTCAAAATTGCAGTTTTTAATCGACACAGGGGCGGAATTGTCTGTAAATCCCAAACCAACGAACGTTCATCTACAACCATCTTCAATAAAATTACTGGCGGCGAACAATACGGAAATCAACACATATGGTAAAAGACTACTTTCATTAGACATCGGATTGCGACGTCAGTTCAAATGGTTTTTTTACGGTGGCTGACGTGTCGCACCCCATAATCGGCGCGGATGTTTTGCAGAATTTAAAAATTTTGGTAGAAATGAAATGTAAGTCCCTAGTAGATACGGTACGTAAGACAAATGGCATCGTCCATGAACTACTGACACAATATATCGACCTCACAGATGATTCTCATGCTTTGTCCAAGAAACCGTCGAAAGTCAAACATTATATTGAGACAAGAGGACCCCCGGTAGCTCAGAAGGTCAGACGATTATCAGCCGAGAAATTGGAGATTGCGAAAAAAGAGCTCGACTACATGTTGGACCGCGGCATCTGTATACCATCGAAGAGCCAGTGGGCCAGTCCCTTACATTTGGCCAAAAAACCTAACGGATCATGGCGACCCTGTGGCGATTTCAGACTTTTGAACGCCAGAACAATACACGACAATTACCCGGTACGACATATACAAGATTTTACGAGTGAACTCGATGGCAAGACAGTATTTTCAGTAATAGATTGCAAAAAAGCATACCATCATTTACCCGTTAACCCCGGTGATGTAGCGAAGACGGCAGTTATAACGCCCATCGGCTTATTCGAATTTAAATATATGGTATTTGGGTTACCGAACGCCGCACGGACATTTCAACGCTTCATGGATGACACAGTTAAGGGCATCGACTTCGTTTTCTCATATTTAGATGACGTACTCGTGCATCATCATCGGTGGAGGAACATTTATCCCACTTACGACAACTTTTTGAAGTATAGGGAAAAAGGCCTGGTTATTAATATAGAGAAATGTCAGTTGGGCCAATCCGATGTCGAATTTTTAGGACATATGATAACCGCAAACGACATTAAACCAATATTTCGCAAAGTCGAAGCCATCGTTAATCGGAAAAGGCCAGTGGAAGTGCAGGATTTACGAAGCATACTGGGTGCCATAAATTTCTACAGAAGATTCCTACCACATGCGGCCGAAATAGAACTACCCCTACAAAAGATGATGGGTCCATGCAAAAAAAGCGATCAGACAAAACTCGAGTCGTCCGCCGAAACCGAAGAAGGTCTCGAGAAAATTAAGGCCGAACTGGTAAACACAACCTTATTAACATTTCCCCGTAGGGGGGCCGACATTGCATTAATGACAGACGCATCCGACAAGGCCATGGGTGCAGCCCTACAGCAACGAGTAAATGGTCATTGGCAACCCTTAGGATTCTTCTCCAGAAAATTTACTACGACGGAACAACTCTATAGTACGTACGACCGCAAGCTTTTGGCTATATACTCAGCCATTAAATAGTTTCGATTTTACTTGGAGGGCGCACAATTTACAGTGTTCACAGACCATAAACCATTACTGCATTGTTTTGAACAGAGATGGGAACGTTTATCCCCATGTCAAACGAGACAAATGAGTTTTATAAGCCAGTTTTGCGTAAATATACATCATATAAGCGGCTCACAGAACATAGTGGCAGACGCCCTCTCGCGTTTAGTGACATTACGAATACCAGCGACTATCGATTACCAATTGCTGTTGGAGGAACAGGCCAAATGCTCTGAGCTACGAAACCTCATACAATCGAATCATACTTCACTTACCCTGGAGAAGATAAAGGTACCAGGTCGCGACGGCGGGATAATATCCGACACATCCACTGGCCAAGCACGTCCATATATTCCGTGTTCATTACGACCCCTCGTCTTTGAATCGTTACATGGACTATCGCATCCAGGGATAAGGCATCAACGAAATTAAGCGCTAGGAATTTTGTTTGGAACAAGATGAAGGCCGAGGAAAAGACATTTGTGAAAAACTGTCGACACACGAAAAGCGATTTGGAAACATTCGCAGTACCAGACAAAAGGTTGTCGAACAACTGTAACTACTGTTTAACGTGTGTTGATAGGTATTCCCGATGGATCGAGACTATTCCAGTTACGGACATCACAGCAGAAACTGTGGCAAAGGCTCTACTAAATGGCTGGATTAGTCTTTTCGGAGTACCGAAAATCATAACGACAGGCCAAGGTCGCCAATTCGAAAACAACCTTTTTAACCACCTCTCCGAGTTAGAGTACAAACCACGTAAGGTCAGATTTTTGGACCAGTTTCCATATATGCCGCACCACAAAACTGGAAAGGGGTGGTGTAGTGTGCACACCCACTCGTATATGACACGGCAACTCTAACATTGGACATCTCACTGATACATTGACACATGCTTAAATAAAACGTATATTTTGACGGCGTACCACGTAATTTTACTTACTTTTTTTTCTGTGTACCACGTACTTACAAAGAATCATTAGTGTACATTGCTTGCTATTCTGATAATTTGATCGATAAACAAACTTTAAGTTATTAAAACTTAAAGGAACTTTTATTGAAAACACTAAACGTTGAACAAATAACACTATGCGACAAAATAAAAATAGTGTAGGTTATGAGTTGTGTTGAGTAGATTTCAAAAATATTTTTTTATATTTCTCGAACCTTCCAAAATTTTTTTATTTGACAAAAAACTGTTTTTTTCTGACTTTAAGCACAAATTTCTGAATTACTCAAACATTTCTGACCCGATTTCCAAAATTTAAATCTCGTTGGAGAGGGGAGAGATGGACCCATAACCTTCCTACACCCACACCAAAAAGTGAAACACCAACACCCGCGTGTTGGTCTGTGAGACCGACAATAGTATTATTGGTATTATTTCAAAAAAATTATTTTGAATCTAAAATGTAGCTTATTACGAATAATGAAGCTATTAGTGATATCAACTTATGGACACCATTTTTTTGCAGAATTGCAACAATAAAAAATCGGTCTCACAGAGCAACGCGGTGGAATAGTAAGGTTAAACTGGTAAACATATATCTATTATTTGACTTAATATACTATGGGTTTTGATGAGTTAAACTTAGAAAATGCAAATTTTTTTCATATTTTATCAGATTTGTCCGTTCACAGTAGCAAACTTTACTTAAAAAGTATGAAATAAGTGATGACATTCTGGAAGTGTATTATCTTGTGAAGAGATTCACACTTCGTTTGATTGTTTATCACAAAATGTGTCAGTTTCACGTTTGAGCAGCCACCAGAAGTTTGCTAATGTTTGCGCAAAGAAAAATAATATTTGTAAAAAATACAAATATTAGCCGACCTCTGGAAGTCGTGCAAACGTGAAATTGACACATTTTGTGATAAACAATCAAGATCCATCAAAAATGCTGAAAACTTATGAATTAAAAGTTCATTTGATGAGATGCCATATATTAAAAATATAACAGACAGTTATACTATTTATATAATAACTACAATAATTTTTATACAATTTTATAAAAAGAAGACTCAATCTCTTAATAAGAGAACAGACTTTATTAATGTTAGCATTTGTCCTACATTTTTTTTTTATTAAAGTTTGCTACTATAGTTGGGTAAACTTGAAAAAATTAGAAAAAAATTCGAATATTCCAAGTTTACCTGATCAAATCTCATAGAACATTAAGCAGAACAATAGGTATACATATGTATACCGTTTTAAATCAGGTTTGAAAATCGGATCAAAAATGTTTGACCAATTCAGAAATTTGTGCGTAAAATCAAAAAAAAAAAAAAAACAGGGACCGTAACTGTTATAACTTTTATCGAAAAAGTCAAAAAATAAAAATTATTTGTAGACTTTTATTTTTTCGTGCAGAAATAGAAGTTATTTTTTGATTTATTTTTTGCTATTTTTTGACTACTATTTTACGGGTGGGAATAAGTTATTTTTGACTTTTATTTTTTCGAGCGGAAATAAAAGTTATTTTTTGACTTTTATTTTTTCGAGCAAAAGTTATTTTTGTTTTAATTCATGAAAAATTCATAATATTTATAAAAAATTCTTTAAAACAGTTAAAGTAAATTATGTTAAAAAATTTTTAGAATTAAGTTTTGCAATATATATTATAAATATTATGAATTCGTCATGAAATAAAATAAAAATAAATTCTATTTCTGCTCGAAAAAATAAAAGTCATAAAATCATCGTATCAGATCAAAATGTACTATATACACTTCAATTAATTATATGCTTAGATCGGTAAAATGGCTAAATATAGAACAAACGCTACAATTGAACACCTTACATACTCGGATCATAGATCAAGTAATGTACGTCGGAAAATCACAACCATACCGATTAAAAATTATGCTCTCAGGATTCTACAACCATTCAGCACACTACCAAATAATCCAAACAATAACACAAATGTATTTAGAAAAAATGTGATATTTTTTGTTATAAATAATTCAATTTAAAATAGAATAGAATAGAATTCAATTTAAAATAGAATTATTTATTACTAAAATAATTTTTCCATAAATATGTAAACATAAAGCATTTTTAATACTAAGAAACCAATAATGTTAATATAATAATCCATTTGAAATTGGTTCTACACCGCACGTATCACTGAATATTAGATTCTAGTTTCGAAATATCAAAGAAGCTTTTGCTCTTTTGTTTAAAAATATTAGCAGCATGATGTATACTGAAGTGCACCGTATATATGAAAATATTTATTTTTTTCATCATTGCATTTGTGCTTCATTTATTTTCATAATCAAATACTATTCAGGAATGAATGAAAAATTAAAGTACGTACACTGAAAAAGTGCATTCAGTATTTACTTTACATAAAATGTATTAAAGAAAAGGGGTGTCGTACAGCAATAGTTAAATTCAAAAAATTTTATCAATAATATACAGTAAGACCCCGCTTAACGGGGGATACATTTTAATAAGTTCCAGCGTTAAACGAGGCAACTTAACACGTACATATGTTTGGACCTAGTAACGTTGATGACAACTACATTTGGAATATTTTTTCTGAACAGACTAACAAAGGAGCTTTGAAAAAGATACATAGTATACACCGTCACTATATAAAGCAGCGCTTTTGATTGGTGCATTATCGTTTCATTTGGAACCGCGTAATACGGAAACAGCAATAAGCGGAGTCTTACTGTATATGTAAATCGCTCCATAGTAACTGGACTTAATTTAACCCTTCAGATTTAAAATTCGTATAATAATTTTTGTTAGAAATAAATTATAAAAATTATAAAAAATTGTTATATAAGTTAAGTTCATAAAAAAGATTACATTCTTACCAATTTGCTTCTGATCCATCATTGATCGAAAATTCCAAAAAAAAGGGCGAGAGCATATTTGACAATTATTACTTTCAATCCATGCTGGAACTTCTTTACGCATGGCATTCATTTCCCAAAATACAACAACATTGTCCTCTCCACAAGTAATAAGCTGTTGACTTTGGTCCGCATATGCTAATGAGGAAACTTTATTTCTGGAATGTTATAGAGAAATAAGTATTGTTTTTATTAACTAAAAATCTTCTGACTTATGCCCTTGGAGTTCATATATAGTTCCCCTTTTGCCGCCGACATCCCAAACAATAACTGAGTGATCACATGCACCGCTGAAAAGTAACTGAGGGCCTTCAACCCATTTTAAGCATCGAATACTTCCTGAAAGTAGAAAATTAAATTGTCTGATAAAAGGGTGCAAATTTATTAGGGATTGATTGAATCTGGTTTGTACTTTTCCTCATTAAGAAAAATATTTAGCCAATTTTTTCCACAGTTAAGTTAAAAATAAAACTATTTTAAAATATATAGTACACTAACCACAATTAATTCACGCATTTTTGTTTGATAGACCAATGTTTAAAGTTCCATATTTTGGATAATAATAATGACAAAACTTAATATATCCTAATATATATTATAAATCTTCCTGTAAGTCTGTTTTTTTTTTTTTTGTTTGTTTCTTGTTAGCCAATCACGCCTGAACCGATTTTCTTGAAATTAGGGATATATATCGGACTTTTATCGGTGCAGGTCATAGGCTTTAAATCTTTTCAAAATTTTTACTAAAAGGGGAGAAAAAATGGGAAAAATGGGGAAAAAATGGTAGAAAGTAATTTTTTAAGACAACTTGGTTAAGTATCCTAAATATTCCTATTCCTATTGGAAGTATTCCGTTTCTAAAGTTGAACCAAAATGGGGTCCAAAAAGAGGGAAAGAGTCGAAAAATTAACCCGCGCAACGCCAGGTACAATCTGCTAGTTATATTACAGTCTTTAATACTATATAAAAGTGTAGTGACGGGGAATTCCTTTAGGGAAAGTTCTCTAATGTAGGAATGCCGTTACTAAGTTGTATTTATTGATATTAGGTTTATTTAGGTTATAGTTGTCAGACGCAGTAGTCCACGGAGGTCTTCCTGCGTCCTAACAAGTTAATTATTTATGAATGTCAGACACAGTAGTCCACAAGGTCTTCCTGTGTCCTAACACCTTTTATTTCTTTATATATAAAAAAAACACAAAGCGTTCTGGTTCTTTTAATTATTTTATTTGCTATCTCTGATGGTGTTTATCCGACTGAATACAATTTATGAAAATCATTAAAGTCGTCTAGAACATAATGAAATACTTAGTTACAAAAACAAAATAATGTAATGTAAGTGAGAGAAATTAAAAATGAGAAAAGGTATGATCAGTTATTGATTACGTATTATGATTATTAATGATTAATTAATGGTTAATGATTACATTACATTACAGGGTGATTACAATATTAATAAAAATATATATAACGGTCAGACAATATTTAAAATAATAAAATAATATGAAAATATATTAATAACTATAATTTAAAAGAAAATATATTAATAAATATAATTTAGGCTGCTACAACCTCCCCCTCTGGTGCATTAATCGTCCCGATGATGTAACCAGGATTTTTGCTGTTGTGACTTCTTTTCAAGCCTTACGGACCTTCTTAAACTGTTTGAATTAGTTTGGTTATCCTTTCTCACGTTATCAGGTTGTGGGTTGTTACTAAATTCATGATGAGCTCTTTTATGTTGATGGTTAGCGTTTTCAGTTTCGTTGTTCTCATCTTTAGGTTGATAAGTGCTGTTTTGACCCAAATTCTGTTTCTTTTGAGACTGATAGCTGTTGCTAGGACGACAACTTTTTTTGTATTGGGTAGATAGGTGTATCAGACTCTCCTTCGTATGGTGTAAGAGCTGACGTATGTACAGTCGCGAGTGGCGTATTTGGTGCATTTATTGAAGCAATCGTAAAATAGGATGATCCTTTAGATTTCATGACTATGTATGGACCATCTCTGCGAGGCGTGAATTTTGAGGTTGTGCCGTCTTTAGCTTTGCTTAAGATACGTGTTGTTACTAAAACCTTATCACCAACTTTTATATTATTTGCAGCTCTTCGTTTGCGATCAGTAAATGTTTTATTTCTATCTTGCATTTTCATTTGAGCATCATTTGCTATTTCTAAGGTTTCTGCAAGCTTTACCAGATGTGGTGTTATTTGTGGAATAAAATTTTCCGCTTTTACAATAGCTTTAAAATCATATTGTGTTTCGGTTGGTGTTCTTAGTTCTCGACCAAAAGTTAAAAATGCAGCTGAATAACCAGTACTGTCACACTTTGCCATGTTCATTGCGAATCTAATTGCAGGTAACATTCTGTTCCATTTATTATGGTCTTTTCGAACGCAAATTGACAGTTAAGTTTTCAAATCTCGGTTTTTTCTTTCAACGGGATTGGATTCTGGGTGATAAACTGCTGTAAAAGTTTGTTTAATTCCGAGACAAAATCTAAGTTTTTGCATCAGCGCAGAAATAAATTGTGAACCATTATCGGTATGTAGTCTACGTGGTATTCCATATCTTAATATTACTTCATTGAGAAGTGTTAGTGCACAGTTTTCTGCTGTGGCATCTTTTAATGGAAAAATCTCAACCCATCTGCTACAAATATCTTCTATTATTAGTATCCATTGATACCCCTCTTCAGTTTTAGGCAAAGGACCAAATAGATCTACTGCAATAATTTCGAATCTTTTATTGGAGCTTAATGTTTGCAGCAATCCAGCTGGTTTCATATTTGATGGCTTGTATTTTTGACATATTTCACAGGCTTTTACATATTTTCCAATATCGCTTCTAATACCGGGCCAATAAAATAATGACAATATACGGCTAGTTATTTTCTCAATTCCATAGTGTCCTGCCATGGGATCATTATGAAATTTGTATAAAATATCCTGACGAAGTGATCTGGGTATAAGAAGTTGACCATTTTCTGAATCTTGATCTGAGTTGTACTTGTACAGAATACCATCGATCATTATGTACCCTCTGTTTGTATGCCTAGTCACATTTTTGTCGTTAGTTTCAAATGAGGTTATAATTTTCTTCAATTCTTCATCTTCTAACTGCGTTTCACGAAACTCTTTTAGGCCTTCACGTGGAAAATCGATTTCAATAGCATTGCAATTACAGGATTCTATGCATTGACTATTTTCACATGGCGGGCGGGATAGGGTATCTGCAATGACATTTTGTTTTCCTGAAGTGTACTGAAAATTTAAGTTATAACTTTGTAGTAACAGCGACCATCTTGCTAACCTCCCGTTCGGTGTTTTTAATGTGAAAAGCCATTTTAGTGGTTGATGATCGGTGTAAACAGTTACTTGCGATCCCTCAATGTAACCTCTAAATTTCTGAACAGCCCATACAACAGCCAGTGCTTCTCTTTTAGTGGTTGAATAATTCCTCTCAGCTTGACTTAGAAGGCGGCTTGCATATTCGATGGGATGCTCATCTTCGTTCTCCCCCTGCAATAATACAGCTCCGATCGCGTAATTGCTAGCGTCTGTTTTTATATAGAATGACTGATTCTCTCTTACTTGTTGCAGTATTGGAGGAGTTACTAACTTTTCTTTTAATTTTAAAAAAACTTCGTTTTCTTTCGATGACCATTTCCAAATAGCGTTCTTTTTAGTTAAATTGGATAGTGGTCTTGATATTTCCGCAAAACTTGGTATGAATCTTCGAAACCAAGAGCAAGTCTGTAAAAATGACATAAGCTGCTTAATGTTCTTAGGTGCAGGACGCTCAACAATTGCTGATGTCTTTTCGGGATCCACTTGTATTCCATCTTTTGTCAAAATGTGACCCCAATATTTTACTTGAGGTTTACAGAAAAAACATTTATCTTTATTTATATGGAATCCTAAAGCTTTTAGTTTTACAAATGTAAGTTCCAGATCCTTTAAATGGTTTTCAAAACTATTTGAACAAACTATAATATCATCTATGTAAGCTAAAATGAGTACGTTTGGCAGACTTGATTTTACTTTATCGATTACCCTCTGGAATGTTGCTGGGGCATTTTTTAAACCAAATGGCATTCTGTTAAACACATATATTCCAAAAGAAGTTGTAAACGCTGTTTTCAATTTATCTTCTTCGTTCATTTCAATTTGCCAATAACCTGACTTTAAGTCCATTGTAGACATATATGGAGTCGTTTTTGCAGCATGTAATAGATCCTCCATTCTTGGCAATGGATAGGTATCTGTGACAGTTATAGCATTTAGTTTTCGATAGTCTACGCACAGTCGAATCGAATTATCTTTTTTCGGTATCAAAACTACGGGAAATGCCCATGGTGATTCTCTTTCTTCAATAATACCTTTTGATAACATATCTTCCAATTCTCTCTTTAGTTTTATCTTCATTGCTGGTGATAGTCTATATGGCGGATTGGAAATGGGTGGGTTATCCCTAGTATTAATTTTGTGTTTTATCCCTTTTATGGGTGAACAAATATTTTCAAAAATGTCTTCATAGGAGTTTAAAAAATTTATTAGTTTTTCTTTTTGCTTCATGTTTAAATGTGTTTTATCATTTTCACATATATTAAAATCGATTGCATTTAATTCGAAACACTTTCTCGGTGAAAATTCAGTACTATTTCTCTTCTTCTTCATTGGCGGAAATAAGTTTTCGTCCTTTTCTTTTGGCATTTCAAAATTTACAGGCAATGCGTCTTCAAAAATTTTAAGGATACCTCTAGGAGAATAGTCGTTGGTGTTTGAATACAATGAGCTTAGTGTAAGGGGCTTTGTTGGCTCTTCTTTATTATTTAATTCGAACCAGGAAACAAAATCATGTATTTTGGAAGATTTAGATGTACTTGGAATGTCATTTATAGATGTCTGATTAACATTTACATCATCTTTAACTTTTGATGGTTTTAATTTAAATTCGAATATCTTTGTAGGCTCGTCTTTAAAATGCCATATTCTTTGAGCTAAGTCCATTACAACACCAGCTTGCTCCAAAAAGTCAATGCCGAGCAGAGTTCTATTATTTTTAGCTTTCGGAAGGCAAATAAATCGAATTCTCTTCAAACGCTTGCCAATTAGTATATCTACTATAGTCATCTCAACATTTTCTTTACGAATAATACCATCAGCTAATGTTATTTCCGCATAGACCGATTGAAACTTTACTTGCTTTTCCAGAAGTTTTTTGTATAAATAATGTCCAGCTATACTAGTTCTTGCTGCTGTATCTAGGTAGGCTTCGCCTGTTAGGCCATTAACATTTATTTCTACTGTAGGTACACTGCGGCCTACAATATTGGTTTGAATACTGTTAAAGTCCATTTCCTTTGGGCTTTCCATAACGGTTTTATAATTGCATGTAGGACAATTTGACCTGTAAAAACCAACAGCTCCACAGCCATAACAATTTAGGGTGTTTTCTTCTGGTTTCTTTTTCCTTTCTGCTTCTAAGCGCTTGTAGCAAACTTCAGCCGTGTGGTTTTTCTTCCTGCAGAACGAACATTTAGATTGGGTAATATCCTTAGACTCTAATGGCCTTTTAACTGGCTCTTTGTTCTCCTGGGTGAGTAACTTAATATCACGAGCTTTCGAAAGTAAATCTTGAAAGTTTAGAATATTTTCTCTAGAAATTTTTTCCCGTATTTGGATATTAATTAACGAAAATATCATATTTAATTGTGTGCTCTCTGGCAATCTTTCTTTCAATTGGGCAAATAGCCGCCTCTTTCTGCATATAAAACTATCCATTGATTCAAAGGATTTCTGTTTGTCCTGGAAAATTTCAGAATATATTCTCCAGTCAGGCTTAGGAGGAGCAAACGTAGTACGTAAAAGTTCTATGGCTTCGTCAAAAGATTTCGCCTCATGCTTAACACCTTGCCACCATGAAGATGCATAGCCCTCAAGTAAAAGTGGTAAGCTGGTTAATGCCATTGCATCTGAAATGCGTTCCGCTTCTTTGAAAACTAAAATTGTGGCGATAAAATCCTCCACTTTCGATGTATTACGGCCACCATTAAAGCGAGCGCTACAGCTGCTAAATGTTTTGATTTCTTGCCGAACTTGCAGAGATTCTATTAGCTGTGCGAACTGATATTCAGTGAAATTAAATCCTCTTGATTGATTTGAGATTTCACTTAAATTTTGCTGTTCTGCACCGTTAGCGAAACTTTGGGAATTACTTGTTGTTCTTGGCATATTTCTTGAGAGACAATTTTATTTAAATTTTTTTTTTTTTTTAATTTTTACGTTGGGCGCCAATTGTAGTGACGGGGAATTCCTTTAGGGAAAGTTCTCTAATGTAGGAATGCCGTTACTAAGTTGTATTTATTGATATTAGGTTTGTTTAGGTTATAGTTGTCAGACGCAGTAGTCCACGGAGGTCTTCCTGCGTCCTAATAAGTTAATTATTTATGAATGTCAGACACAGTAGTCCACAAGGTCTTCCTGTGTCCTAACACCTTTTATTTCTTTATATATAAAAAAAACCCAAAGCGTTCTGGTTCTTTTAATTATTTTATTTGCTATTTCTGATGGTGTTTATCCGATTGAATACAATTTCATCATTGACCTGACCTTACTTGCGTTTATGAAAATCATTAAAGTCGTCTAGAACATAATGAAATACTTAGTTACAAAAACAAAATAATGTAATGTAAGTGAGAGAAATTAAAAATGAGAAAAGTTATGATCAGTTATTGATTACGTATTATGATTATTAATGATTAATTAATGGTTAATGATTACATTACATTACAGGGTGATTACAATATTAATAAAAATATATATAACGGTCAGACAATATTTGAAATAATAAAATAATATGAAAATATATTAATAACTATAATTTAAAGGAAAATATATTAATAAATATAATTTAGACTGCTACAAAAGAAGTTTTATATTTTTGGATAAATTTATTGAAAATACAAACTAAAGCAAAACTGCATGGTTTTTAAACTAAAGTTATCTGACCATTGCTAACTCACTATTTTCTTATATCATCTAACATTTCTTTATTTTTATTATAACGGTACACTTCACTTATTTCTAGTTTAGCAAAAGTATCACAAAAAATAACTTCAGAAATAAATTATACAGTTATATAATAGTTTTTTTTATGAAAATAATGGAGTTTTGTTTCTGTTGAAATGGTAAGCCTGTTTGCAATACAACACTTCCAAATTTATCTTTTGCTTATACCCACGCACATAATGTATAATCTTTTTTCTTTTTCATGGAGGCTTCACTTGCCTTTGAAACTTTGAATAATAAACAACTTAAATTTGTAATGATCCCTTCTGTGGTGCTGGAACTACGCCGGTTTTGGAAGACACCATTACTAGAGATAAGGTCAAATGGGCTATTAGTAGCTTTGAGCCGTTCAAGTCGCCTGGTCCGGATGGTGTCTTTCCGGCTCTGTATAGAGTGATATAGTGATATAGTGTATAGAGACTGTCTCCGGTGGTGTGATATACCTGAGGGTTGGAAAGATGTGCTCGTGGTGTTTATACCGAAAGCTGGTAAACCCAGTCACATCGGCCCTAAGGATTATAGACCGATATCACTCTCATCCTTTCTCTTGAAAGCTTTGGAGAGACTTATCGATCTATATTTAAGGTCAAACATTGACTGGTCTCTGTTGAGTGGATCGCAACATGCTTACATTAAGGGTAAGTCTGTTGAGAGCGCTCTTCATGAAGTGACTGGTTTTGTTGAGGCGGATATGGCTAGGGGTGAGTACACACTGTCAGTCTTCCTTGATATAGAGGGGGCCTTCAATAACGTTACCACTTCTTCTATTGAGAATTCACTAAGGGATATACATGCCCCAGATTTTCTGGTGCGGTTTATCACCCACATGTTGGGTAACAGACTAATCCGATCAAATCTGGGTGGATGTTCTGTCGTCAAGCGTGCGACCAGGGGGGTGTCCTATCCCCTCTTTTGTGGCTCTTGGTTGTAAATGTTGGTCTGAGGCTCCTCGAAAGTAGGGCTTTAAGGTTGTGGCATATGCCGACGATGTGGCTATTCTTGTGGGTGGTAAATTTTTGCCAACGCTGGGGGAACTGATGGAGTCTGCTCTTGGAATTTTATCCTCTTGGGCGACAAAGTGTAGTCTGAGGATAAATCCAAATAAGACGGACCTCGTTTTGTTGTCGCGTAGGTACAAGATTGAAACCTTCAGGTTGCCAAGATTAGCTAGTAGGGAGCTTCCGTTGTCTTCTTAGGTCAAGTACTAGGATGTTATCCTGGACAGTAAGCTGAACTGGAAACGAAACACCGAGGAAAGAATGAAGAAGGGACTAAATGCTTTCTACCAGTGTAGGAACTCCATAGGTAAGAACTGGGGTCTTCCGCCGAGAGCAATTCGCTGGATATATCTGGCGATTGTTAGACAGGTTATTACTTATGGCTGTGTTGTCTGGTGGTGTGCCTTAGATAAGAGTTTTCAACGGAAAATCTTGGATAAGGTTCAGCGGATTGCCTCTTTGAGTATCACTGGAGTGAGGAAAAGTTGCCCTCAGGCTGCTCTTGATACTATGTTCTGTCTGACCCCGCTTGACTTATATGTCAAGCGGTGTGCAGCGCGTAGTGCCATACGCCTGAGGGAATCGGGCTGTTGGAAACAGCGCTCGATAGGTCACTCCAGAGTTCTGAATACCGTCTTTCCTGACGGAAGGTACGTACTTTTGGAAAAAGCCACTGATTATATTGTGCCTGAGGCTATGTTCCTACCTGGTTTAAGTATACTCATACCAGATAGGGCACAATTGAGTGGTGGGGTACTCCAGGGGCAGAGTGGTATACCCATCTTCACAGATGGGTATAAGTTAGGTGGATGTACAGGTGCTGGGGTTTTCTGTAAGGAACTCGGTTTTGAACTCCACTTCAGGTTGAATGATGACTGCAGCGTTTTTCAGGCGGAGATTTTCGCAAAACTGAAGGCTATTGAGGCCATAGCTGGTGCCCCATCTTCGGATTCGGAATCTTACACGATCTTCGTTGACAGTCAGGCTGCCCTTAGGGCCATTGCGTCGGTCTGGTGTAAATCACGGCTCGTTCACGAGTGCAAAGAGTCGTTGCGGAGTTTTGGACCGGACCGTATCCGTCTATGCTGGGTTCCAGGTCACAGCGGAATACTGGGCAATGAGACGGCGGATGCCTTCGCTACGTTAGGTTCGCTTTCAGGTGGCGATTTGACGGTTGGTCCTGACCCCCCAGTCTGTCACCTCTATGGCCTCATCGATGGATGGGTCAGGAGGGAGGAGCAGAGATGTTGGGGGAACGGATCAGGTTGTTCTGTTTCTAAGTGTCTATGGCCTGCTGTGGACAGCAAGAGGACAGAGTGGCTGCTGGGCTTGATTAAGGCCAGCTTAAGGTTGGTTGTCGGTTTTATCACGAGGCACTGCGAGATTAGGTCGCTGACGGGGATCTGGAACAGATCCCAGGGTATGTTGCGATGAGGAGGAGTTTGAGACTGTCGAACATCTCCTCTGCAACTGCCCAGCCCTTGGTAGGTTGAGGACCCTTGGCAGGGCCTTCTTTGAGAACATGAGTTCTGTGTCGAGAGCCGACATCAAGGCTCTCCACAGATTCATTAGCAGCTTGGGCTGGTTGAGAGGTGCTATGGCTTCATAAGTGTAGTCGCACTCTCAACCTCTGTTGTTTTTGTGTCTGTTGTTTTTCGTTTCCTCCGTTTCCCTTTGTCCCTCCCCTTCCCTATTTTCCTATATTTTCCTTCCTCCCCTAAGGACAATGTACAATGGGTCAATTTCGACCTCCGGGTACTGTGCTTGTCTTGACCGACAGGTGCACGTCCTCTAACCTAACCTAATCTAAATTTGTAATCTAAATATTGTGTTTAATGTTGTAACAGGTTAAGGGCCCAGGCACCCAAAAGATAATTAAATAGAAAAAAAATTAACAGATTATAATGAGTGGTCAATTTTTTAATATAGAAAAATTCGATGAGTCCAATTACGATTCCTGGAACATACAAGGGAAAAGTGTTTTAGTGCATCAGGAATTATGGTCGATGATTTCGGATGATGTGAAGCCCAAAGAGGCAAATGCATTTGCAGCGTGGAAATCTAAAGACGAGAAAGCTATGGCTACAAATTATATTGAGCTTTTGACGTCGATGCAAGTTGTCCATGTTAGAAATTGTACCACAGCCAAAGACACATGGAATATACTTAGTGAAATACATCGCCCCAAGGACCCCGTTCGTAAAGTTTCATAATTTAAGCAAATTTTAAACATTCGTATGGCAGAGGGTGAGTGTATGCAGCGTTATATTTATAACTTTGCATCTGTTGTTGAGAAGTTGGCAGAATCAGGGGTTGCTCTCCCGAAGGAATTATTCGTGATCATGCTTTTGGCCAGTTTACCTAAGACATATGAGCCACTTGTCGTAGCCCTGGAATCACGGGATGAACTACCTTCACTTTCAACTTTGAAGGTTAAACTTATTGAAGAAGGGGAAAGAAAAAGGCGAACAAAGAAGTAAAAGGTACAGTTCAGGCATTAATAACGGAAAAAACACAGATTGCAACAATAAGAAAGAGTATACAAACAAGAAGTACAACACCAACAACTTAAAAAACATACGATGCTTTAACTGTAGAAAAAAACATACATACGATGCTTTAACTGCAGAGAACAAAGAAAAGAGAATGAGCAAATGACACAACAGAAAGCTGGTACGTGGCTTAAATATCTCTATCCCGGCGGACATTCAATGTACAATTTGCATGAAATGTAAATGCACTCAAAGGCCTTTTACGAATTCTGAAACTCGTGCTGATAATATTTTGGAAATTATTCATACGAACGTATGTGGTCCAATGAATAAGTTGTCGCTTGGTGGGGCAAAATATTTGCCAACTTTTATCGACAATAAATTCCGTTATGTCTATGTTTATTTCTTGAAGGCTAAGAATGAAGTTTTTGGTAAAGTTCCAATCCAGGATCGAGCGACAAACCGGTAGGAAAATAAAGGTTATTAGAAGCGACATGGAACCGAGTTTGTTAACAATTCCTTCGATGAATATTTAAAGGAGAAGGGCATTTTACACCAGTTAACAGTACCGTATACTCCGCAGCAGAATGGCGTGGCCGAAAGATTTAACCGCATGTTAATAGAAATGGCTCGTTGTATGTTGGTCGCAGCAAACCTTGGTGAACATTTATGGGCTGAAGCAGTTAATACGGCAATTTACTTACGCAATAGAGCTCCTACGGGTGCCCTAAATGGTGGTACACCCTATAACGTTTTTTATGGTCATTTACTATCTTTTGGTCACCTGAATATTTTTGGAGCCATGGCTATTGCACTGAACAAACGTCATAAAGGTAAATTTGAAGCGAGAGGTAAAGAATACACCATGGTGGGTTATTGCGATTCATCAAAGCCCTTTATATTGTATGATCCACAAACACAACAACTGATTGTTAGTCGTGTCGTGTATTTTGTTGAGCCCAATGAGAAAAATATTGATGAAATAAGCATCCCCATATTGAAAAATTCACCCGAAGTGGAACGTGAACAAGTACCGACAGAGTATGATGAGAAGTTCGCAGAGTGTAGCGAAGATGACAGCGAGTGTGATTTTGAAGGTTTTGAATCGGATGAGGAGAGCCCACAGGAGCAAGAGGTTGTAAAAGTCAGAGGTATACCACGATTGATACGAACTGGAGGTCGTGGTAGACCTAAGAAAGAATTTAATGTTTTGAGTCTTATGAAGTCGAACCAAAGTGTGGAAATTCCGAAAACAGTAGCTGAGGCTATGAACAGTCGACACAATAAGGAATGGTGGAAGGCAATGCAGGCTAAATATGAGGTATTATTGAAAAACGACACTTGGACATTGTCAGAACTTCCCGTTGGTCAGAAGGCAATTTCAAATAAGTGGGTATTTGCAGTTAAATAGAACGAGAAAGGTGATATTGACCGTCAAGGCCAGGCTTGTGGCAAAAGATTGCTCACAAAAATATGGTGTTAACTATACGGAAACATTTTCGCCAGTAGTTCGTTATGAAACAATCAGAATGATTTTTGCCATATCTGCCGAATTCGAATTATATCTCTATCAGATGGCTGTTTCGTCAGCTTATTTGAATAGCGACCTTGAAGATGATATTTATATGGCCCAACCTGAAAAATTTGAAGACAAAGATAATCCACATTTGGTCCTAAAATTAAATAAAGCACTGTATGGTTTAAAGCAGTCCGGACGGCAATGGAATATAAAATTGGACAATATTTTAAGCAAAATTGGATTCCGATCCTGTGTCAGCGAGCCATGTGTGTAAAAATTGTGTTTAATTTTGCAACAGTTTCAGGATGTGTTTTCAAAACATATAGCGCAACATGTATAAATATATTTTTATTAGACTAAAGATTATCAGTCTTATGCAAAAAAGAACTTTATTATGACCTTCAAATGAACATTAGTTAATAACGATTTTAAGCTTAATAATCCATTATTAAAAAAGTATATGCAAAAACAGTATTTTAACTAATATCCATTTTAATGTTTTTTCTTATTTGATGCTGGCAATACCATTATTTTATTCTCTCAATTTTTCCTTAATGTTGTTTATGAACGATTATTATTTCATTTGGTATTCGTGTCTAATATTGTTTTTTTATGTTTTTATACAAAATAATTGTTGTTAACATAAAAATGGGGTTGTATTTGTTTTTTTTAATAACAACAATGTACAAATAAAATAAAACAACCAACGTAATTAAAATATTATATTTTGATTAAAGAAAGTATTCGAGTACCGGTTTCTTTAAATTTGTTTTGATTATTTAGACATCACTAAACTATTTTGTAAACAAAATTTATATTTTTGGAAAAAAGAAAAATTTGAGTACAAAAAAATATGGAGAAAAAACTGCAAGCTTTAATTATTTTGCTATGTGTGCCATCTATAGCACCAATGACACCAGGGAATTTTTTTTGTGTTTTTAAATTTTTTTTAATTTATTTTAAAAAATTTGAATATTTTTCACAAAATGTGAAAAATTGTAATAAAATTATGACAAATGTCTTTAATATAGGTTTAAAGTAGGGTCGAACCATTGTTAAATTTCATAGATTTAACAATGGTTTATTACAGGTGTTTTAAGCTAATTATCGTTTTTGGATATACTTTTATCGAATTTTGCTTAACAATGGTTAGTAAGCATGTTGTAAGTTTTTTTGCATAAGACCGTATGGAATTACCTTTCAGAAACAGTAACTCTTAAACTATTTTGGATTTAGACATATGAAAACGCACTTTGCGTATTAATTAATAGTGGTTGCGTAAGAAATACATTTTTTTTTTGTTTTCTAATGTTTCTATAATTTTATTATAACGGTACATACATACATAACATACATAATTGGCCATTACAACCCTTCAGTCAGGATTACGACCTAGCTTCTCACACCACTTATGTTGTGTGTGTTAATTTTTATACATAAGTAGCGGGACCTACAGTTTTAAAGTCGACTCCGAACGACAGATTTTTGAGAAGCTTTTCATGGCAATTTGTACTCTCAGAGTCTTTGCCAGAAATCTACTGAGAGAGGAAGTCGCCGAAGAAATATTTTTTCGTTTTTGATGTTTGACCTGGGATACGAACCCGGGCCTTTTGTCTAATAAGCCAACACACTACCCACTAGACCACGGCGACTACATTATAACGGTACACTCTCATTTATTTCTAATTTAATATTTAAAGCCGCTTTGACAAGAATTAGTACACAGCTAAATTATTGTGGCCAGATAGTTTTGGTCTAAAAACAATGACATTTTGCTTTAGTTTGTGTTTTCAATACATTTATAAAATATTATTACGTTTTTACCTTTTTAAAAACGTTTAATTACACACGCCAGCGATGGTTTCCCCTTAAAAAACTATCACGTAAATTTTGTGAAAAAATCACCTTTTTAATTGTTCCTAGTATTACCCCGTATTACTAGTGTTAATTTCAAATTTCTTTAATAACGCAGCATGCTAATAGTACTAATGACGTTTACATATTCATTTATCATAAAAAGTTATTATTTGTCGGAATTAAAATCATATTACGATTTACATTTATAAGGCCTTAGATAAGGAAGTTAATATAAGATGAAAAATTTGAAAAAAAACATGAATAAAACCGAAGAGAACGCTTGGAAGTCATTTTAGAAAACAGAAAAAGCCCAGATTGCGAAAATATAGTAAATGATATGCTCAACAACTTCCATAAACTGGGTTGCAATATGAGCATAAAGTTGCATTCTCATATTGACTTCTTTCCTGACAATCTTGGTGCCGTAAGTGAAGAACAAGGTAAGCGTTTCCACCAATGTTATGGAGAGCACATACCAAGGTAGATGGAACGCAAACATGATAGCAGGCTACGGTTGGATAGAAATCACAATAAAAAGATATTAAAGAGGTGAAATAACGTGTGTTATTTGTAAAACAAATTCTCTTCGAGAAGATTCAGATATAGAGATTAAACCAATTGGGCCAATCTTCTGAAGAGAAACTGTTATTATAATTACTCACGTAATTATAATTTAGGTTTAAAAAATGAGAAAAAAGGAGAAAGAAATATTAATAAGTATTTCTTTTCTTAAGGTTTTAAGTTTGAGTAACTTACCCTTTTGAGAGATGAGATGAGTGATAAAAGATCTTTTCTTTTCAGAGATATGTAATAACAATTTTATTTGTACTTAAGATTGTTTTTAACCAATCAGTTGGGCGTTGACAAAAGGACTAAGTTTTAAGTTTAAATTTGATTTCAGGAAACTTTAGGATTTTCCAAAAGATAAATTCGGTAAAAAAAAAAGTACAGATAGATTTGTAAAATGGGAATATTTAAGTATTACTTAACGTACAGGAATTAATTAACAATAACCATTTTCCACTAAATTTAAATTAATTCACAATAATAACTTCAATTCATTTCAATAATTCAAGATGTAGCATATGATATATAAATTATGTACAAATTCTTATTTGTACAGAGGAGTTTTGAGGGATGTAGAATAAAATACCACAAATAATTTTGATTTACTTAGAGTGTTTGGCATTATATGTAAGTAATACTGCTAATTTTTCAAGTAAAATTTTGGTTTTAAATTCCTTAACTTTTGTAATTTCATGAAAATCTTTAAAAAAAAATCCTAAAACACTAATGTCCTCAAAAAAAAAAAAAAATTCGACGTTCTAGAAAAAAAAAACAAAATTGCATTTTAATTTAACATACTTATATAGATCAAACAACCCGATCCGTTCCCCCAACGCCTCTGCGGATCGGGTTGTTCTGTTTCTAGACATCAATGGCCTGCTGTGGACAGTAAGAGAACAGATTGGCTGCTGGACTTGGTTAAGGCCAGCTTAAGGTTGGCTGTCGGTTTTATCACGGGGCACTGTTGAGGACCCTTGACAGGGCTTTCTTCGAGAGCTTGAGTTCCGTGTCGAGAGCCGACATCAAGGATCACAGATTCATTAGCAGCCTGGGCTGGTTGCGAGGTGATAGGACTTCATAAGTGTAGTCGCGCTCTCACCCTCTTTTGTGTGTTTCTTACTGTGTAATTCCTCCTCCGTTTCCCATTCTCCCTCCCCTTACCTACATACCTATATCCTCTGTTTCCTTCCTCTTCTAAGGACAATGTACAATTGGCCAATTTCGAACTCCGGTTACTGTGCATGTCTTGACCGACAGGTGCACGTCCTATAACCTAGCCTAACCTAACCTACAGACGTGTTCGAAATAATAAAAACAACCAAAGCGAAATAAAAGATCGTTTTAAAAAATTTTTGAGAAAGATTTGAAAATATGGCTTTCTGATATTTTTATAGTAGACATCTTTAACTTTTAAAAAATATTTAAAATTATGTTCTAACTCTAACTCAGTTGAAAATCCGCTGTTCGAAAAAACACGTCTGTATATAGTTCAAAAAATAACTAATTATTGGAAGGGGTTAATTGCAAATCAAGTAAAAACAAATACTCGTATGTTCTAAAAAATCTATCGTTCGAAGTAGACTTTAAAACTATAGGTCCCAACACTATATATAAAATTAACTCACACAATGTAAGTGGTGTGAGAAGCTAGGTCATAATCCCGACTGAAGAGTTATAATGACCAATTATGTAAGGGTAATGTTTCATATATGCATTTACATGTCTTTTTTGTGTTTTAAATAAAAGTTGGAAATGTTGTATGTATATTATTTTAAGAATATATATGAATATACTATATAATTTTAATGTTTACATAATATACGTATGCAATATTTGTAAAAATAGAATTGTGTAATTTTTTTTTATATGTGTAATTCATAAAGCTGTTAGTGGTAACACTGGTACGCACCCTGTCGTACATTCAGTTAACTTTAAATTAACTTAAAACTAACTATTTCTCAAGCAGTGGTAGTTGACACTTGGATTACTTTTATATGGAATTAACTAACATTGCGAGGTCCTAGGAAGTAGTCAATTGTACTACCCTGCATTACCTTTAATTAACTTAAAGTTAGTTGCTAGCCATTAACTTAAAGTTAACTTATTGTAGCTAGCTATAAACTCAGTACTTTCAATTAATTTTAAGCTAGTTTTTTAAACTGACTATAAGTTAACTAAATTTCAGCGAATGAGGAGTCAGTTGTATGTAATTATTCGAAATAAAACAGTTTTTAAAAATTTATATTATAAAAGAAAACAAAAATTTATTCATAAAAAACAAAATTAATAAATTAAAAAATTCACTTCAATATACTTATCACAAACAATTTACATAAATATTTTGTACATTTGTTGATTTTTAAAAAAAGGTAAAAAAAGATTTTTTTTAATATAACATACATTTCAAATAATTTAATTTTCCGATTTTTTATTTTTAATGCAACGCCTCTTGATTATTTTTAAGGCGTTACGTAACTCAGATTCGACATCCGGAGAACCGAGTAATCGACAAGCACCTGTTTAAAAGATATGTAAATTTGTAAATGTTTTTAGACTTTGCTAATACTTATATTTTCAAATTAGGAATTATTTGTTAAGGCATCATAAAAAGCAGCAAAGTCTTCTAGTCGTTTTTTACCATGAACTCCATCCCAGTTGATGTCCGTGGACAAATTTGTCGAGATAATATCCATAAGGGTTTTTGGCAAACGGCTCTTCAATATAGATTTCACAGTATTTATCTGAATAGAGTAAAAATTAATTATATAAATAGATATATAAACATATTTAGTTATTTGATTAGAAAACTTACGTAGTGTTTACGATTGTCTTCATTTATGGTTTTATTTACTTCACTTAAGCCATCCATAGAGTTCAACGTGAATATAGAGGCCAAATTAACTAGTACAAAATTCTTTCAGTTAATAGTTTATGTTCAGCCAAATCTGCGGATATCTTGAAAATTCTTTCGGAATATATTTTTTAAGGCCTTTAAGTGATTAGAAATATCCTCTTTAACTTATTTACAGATTTTAAAGTTAGTTTTATCTGTATATTATCGGACTGACATTTTCTTTACAATTCAGAGATCTATCAAATTCATCGGGTCAATGGGAACGGTGATTGATTTGAACCAAATTTTCTTTGGTGATGGTTTGGGGTGTTTCCTTGATGTAAAATCACAATCAGATATATGTTCACCTGAAACTAAAGAGTACGTGGTCTTCTTGCCGATTTGAGTACATTTCGAGCAACCGTATTGTGACCAACTATTCCACAAGCGAAGGCTTTTGCTAGAGTATCGCATATTAGCCCCATCATGTAACGATTTTATTATTAACTAGCTGAAACCCGGTATGCTTCACTACTCCAGTCGATATGAAATATACATATTCTTAAAGCAGATTGTCGTATTCTTTGATTATTAAGACGTTCGTTTTGTTCATTCAAAGTTTCGGTCGATACTAATGCTATGACTCTACGTCGCTGATTCTGAATTCGAGTAATACGTTGAGCCTTTGTGTCAGCGGCTCTATCTAGAGATGCTCGTATCCTCTCTCCTTCTACACGTGCACCACGTTGATCTGGTATCTCAGGAGCTTTAGATGTTGAAGCCCGTAATCCTTCTCCTTCTAGGCGTACATCGCGTTGATCCATTCTCTCATCAGTTCTTAATCTTGTTGATTGGATCGTTTTCGTTTAAGACTTGTATCACGTTGATCAGGTTTCTCAACAGCTCTAGATGTTGATGCTTGTAGTCTCTCTCTTTCTCCACATACATCTCGTTGAGCTGGTGTTTCTTCAGCTACTGCTCTTTGCGATCTTATTATTTCCCTTTCTACACATACATCACGTTGAACTGGATTCTCAGCAGCTCTAGATGTGGAGTTTGTGATTGTAAATTAGCTGCATTTTTGGAGCGTTTTTTTTTTTTGGAGCGTTTTTTTTTTTGTGGCTTTTTTTTGTTTGTTTTTGATTTATCACAATATAATCACTCACAAAATATATTAGGCAAATATACCATAAAAGGTCAATTTTTTAATTTTCAAGATAAAAATTTTAGGCACTAAAAAATATTTTATACTTTTTATTAGGGTGACAATAAAAGTTTGCTTTGTAGTATTAACCACAGACAACAATTAGTTCTTTAAAAAATTATGCATGCTGTAGGTACATAGTTAATAAATTAAGGAAGTATGCGTGTTTTCACAAACATATAATAAATCAGGTATTGAAATAAACAGGCAATACACATAACTTTAGCTGCAATAGTTTAACAGATATATGATGTTAGTATTTACTTTCTATTATTCATATAATTCATATAAAATAGAGTCCATTTATTTCCCTAACCCGAAATGTGTGTCAAAGCGGATCACGCTAGATTCTAGCTCTAATAGTTTTCTACGAATACGAATTTTTATCGGCAAATTTTTCACAAATTATACGTGTACAATTTGATGATTTCCCAGATGTAAGAAGTTTCATATTGATACTAATAGGGCTTCTATAAAACTTTAGGAGTCTAACTGTTATATATTCTTAGATACACTTATTTAACGGTCCAGCCGTGTAGGCGTCTATAGACTTCAAACGAACCCACCAACAAATAAACACACATTAATTTTTATATATAGTTAAGTTTTTACCCTTTAAAAACGTTAAAAATATGAGTTCGTAGATTGCAAATAAAATAAAAATAAATAATTTTTAAAAATGTTTAATTTAAAGTCAATTCTTTATTATCAGCACAACTTTTGTGTCACTGTTCGAACTTATTCAACGTATATTTCTATATTCTATATTTCTCTGCTTACAACATTTTTGTAAGCAACAACACTTGTTAGTTATTCTTCTTTGCTCACAATCTTTTTGTAAGTACAACACTAACTGTTTTCTTCATACGCAACTTATCTGCACAAAAGTCTGACCGAATTATAGCTCGATAGATTTAATTCTAACTGCAACCAACCGACGGCGTCTTATAAGATTGAATTCAAAATCCGAATACAACGTGTGATCTGCACACGCGACTGTTTCAATTCAAACTCATCCTTGCTCGGAATTAAGACATCAAGGCAAGACATCCTTTTATATCGCTGGATCATTAGTGTGGTGAATGCTCTCGAAGGAGGATGACGGCCTTCGGGAACAATCCAAAAATAGAAACAACTTGTTTCCATTTTTGTTGTTTGTATGTTTTATATGCATTTACTTCTTCATTCGCTGCACTTTATTGTTGGTTGTTTACTTCTATGATCGCTGTGCTATTTCCATCAATCTCTTATTATTATTTATGCTGATGTAGTTGCTATATTTATTGTTTATTCTTTGATCACGTGATCATGTCCATTGTTTTGTTTTTAGAGCTTTTGTTTACGCAAGTTATGATAATGTAATATTTAGTACTTATTATAACTGTTAATCATCATTGTTAAATATAATAATATATCATCTCAAAATCACCCCATAAAAATATACCGTTTAAACTGGTTTTTATAATTTTAGATATCATTATACTCCTGTTATTGATTTTCAGTTTTGTTACATTTAAGTTAGTCTTATAAGAACTCTGAAAGAATAAAATTAATTCAATTCAAAAAAGGAAATTAATAAAAAAAAAATTGTTTGTAATTCAAATTACTTAACTGGCGCAGTCGAAAAACGGACCGAAATTTTTATTTAAAGTAACAAAAGTTATTTAAAAAAAAATTAATTAAACTCTTTTAAATTAAATAAAAGAACTGTGATTATCACCTAAATGGTGTAAATATAAAATATTAAAAAAAATTAAAATTCTACATAAAATAAAATTATGAACAATATCGATAAATCTTAAAAATTTTACGAAACCAATTTATGTATTTCAGTGCCATTACTAAAAATTAAAAAACTTATGAACAACTGGATAAAAAGCTAATAATTATAAAATTATTACATATATATGTACGTATAATTATAAATTAATAGTTCAAGAATTTAAGAAAAGTTTCCTTAAAAACCCTAAAGCCAAAAATTTTTTTATTTTGCTAAAGTAAAACCTGAAAAATAATAAATACGTACTAAATCAAAACCTGTTTTTTTTTAATAAACAAAAACAAATATATTAAAGTGTCACAACTGAAGAACATTAAAAGAAAATAATAAAGAAAGAACTACTTTAATAAACCATAATTAAAAATCAAGGTCACCTTCAAAACCAATAATAAACAGTTTTCCATTGTTTGAAATATCAAAACAAAAATAATAATTAACAACAATAAAAAAATAATATTATTAATCATGCAGTCGAGTTGGCAATTATCGATGAACGATATTTTAAAAAATGCTCAGAGAATACATGAGTATCATGGTGATGACTCTTACGCTCTTACATCATTTTTAAGAGAAGTGGAAAGTGTTTTTGCTCTTGTGGACTCTAATAATGATGTGAGAAAATATATTTATCAAAGAGTGATATTAAATAAATTACAAGGGCGTCAAAGCCAATCTAGGGAGATGTGAAGGAAGCACTCATATGCAACTTCGGAGTAAAGGAGTCATATCATCAATTGTATCAAGAGGCAAGAAATTTTAATATTGACCAATATTATAATAAATTAATAAGTATTCTGCGTAAATCCTTCATTCTTGAAAGCTCTGACTCCTACATTTTTGCCATACTATACTCACTTGTTCAATACTGTTCAGACTAAATCTACTTTTCCTGAACATTGGAAACTGGCAGAAATCATTCCCATTCCCAAAACGAACAACGAACAACGAGTTCCAAGGTAATGTAGAATATAATGGCCAGACAGATCACTAATTACCTGGAGAGTCGGGATTTATGAAAGGTAGAAGTTGTACTACAGCTCTAATAAATGTTGTAGAAGATCTTAGGTCGAAACTAGATGTAAATAGTGTAGCGTTTTTGGTTCTGCTTGATTACACTAAGGCTTTTGACACAGTAGATCACGAAGTTCTTTTGAAAAGGCTCCGGAAGCTGTTTTAGTTCTCAAATTCTGCCTGTAATCTTAATTTTCTTATTCGCTGAATAGGTTTCAGAAAGTTCATCTTAATGGCAATATCTCAAATCCACTTAATATTAGTAGAGGTATTCCCCAGGGGTCAATACTTGGGCCTCTGTTATTTTGTATATATATAAATGATTAACCGGATGTCTTGCTTCACTGTAATGTTCATATGTATGCTGATGATGTCCAGCTTTATACTAGTACTCCTAGGGAGAATATTGATTCTTGTTTGGATTACATTAATAATGATTTGGTTAGGATTCACAACTAGGCCTCGACCAATGGACTTTGCGTCAATCCCTCCAAGTCTAAATGCATTATACTTTCGAGAACCGACAGATCATTTGTCATGCCTGAATTGTGCATCAGGGGAAATAAGATAGATTTTGTCAAATCTGCAAAAAATCTGGGTATTGTTTTTAATGGCAGCTTATCGTGGTCTAACCATATAGGTGTCGTTGCAGGTAGAATTTATAGTATGCTTATGAACTTGTGGACTGTTATTGATTCGACTTCTTTTATCATTCGGTTGCAACTTGCCAGAACGTACTTAATTCCGTTACTTTTGTATGGGTGTGAAATCTTCGCAAACTGTGATAGTGATGATAAACTTGGGATTTAATAACATAGCTAGATTTGTCTTTCAGAAAGGGCGTCGTGATCACATTTCCCATTTGGCTTGTCGGAATCTTAATGTAAAATTTGATAATCTCCTAAAAATTAGATGCCTTATTCTACTTCAGATCCTACCGGGGTAGGAACATTATTCAGCAAAGATTTAGGAATCTTTTATCTCAGAGACAGTTTCTTATACACACCACTAGGCTTTGGAATTCCCTACCAACTTATATTCAGAATTTAGGCAATGAAAATACGATCAAAAAGGAGTTATTCAAATTATTTTCATGAGTAAAATTTTTTACGATTTGTGTTATATCGGATATATTTTTTTTATTCTTCAGTTTTTTTAGACTGATTTTTCTAAATGGCAACTTTTTTTAATATTTTCAAATCTCTTATTTTTTAATTTCTCTATGTTATATTTTTTTCTTTATATTTTAACTACATATTAATTATATTAATTTTGCATTCTTTATTTAATTTATTTTGTTTCACTGTTTATTTTTAAATCTTAATGATTCCTAACATAGCACTGTCACTTATAAGATTCTTATCTTGTTGTGTTATGTAAATTATAATAAATAAATAAATAAAAATAAATGAGAAATATGAATATGATAATAATAAAACCTGTAGAATTTAGTCCAGAACATTCAGAAAAGATAATTTTAAAAAGCTTTATAAATAATATTGATGTAAATTTATCTTTAGTAGAAGTAATAGAAATATTAGCAAAATAAGAGGCGCTTATAATCTACTTAAGTTAGGAGGTTTAATAAGAGTAAATAATAAAGAATGTAAAATTTTATAAAAATACTGATGACCATGACACTTCGTCAGAAAAATTTAGTAAGAGTAAAAAAGAGATTTTCAAATGAAAATAATAATTCTAACTCACATTTTAACAGAAATGGGTCTTATGGCCAAAACAACTCGGGTAGTGTGCAAAGACACAATGGCCCAAGTACAAGTTACAACACTGGTAGTTCTTAGCGAACATATCAGCCAAGAAATAATAGTTCCAATATGGAAGTTGATCATATTGAGGAAGTTGATGATATATCTATTAATGAAGAACAAATAAATTTTCACATGGTGGGCCACATAAATCACTAAAAAAATTAACACACATATTGATACTGGCGCAAAAACTTCCGTTTTAGATCTTAATAAATTACCTCAATACGAAAGACTGCAATTAAAAACACCAATTTATTTCTCGTCTTTAAATGGTTATGGAAGAAATAATTACAAAATTACCTTTGGAATTTCGTGAAAATGCAACAATGTCGTGGAAGTTATCAAAGTTTTAAGCAAAACAGTTTGATGCGACATCAGGTCAGAATATTTTGAAACCATTAAGAGCGATTGTGAACATGCAAAATGAATGTACAATAAGATTTATAAAATATTGTCCTTACAATCCGGAAGAGATATTTCAGTTGGAGATTATAAATATGAATAAAAGAGTATTGGATAATTTGTTCGAAGGATTGAATAATGAGGAAAAGTTAGCATTAAATAATATTTTAGTTTCTAAAAGTGATCTAATTTATTTGGATGAACAGAATTTGGATTTTACAAATGTTATTCAACATGAAATCAAAACAGCTAATGATCGTCCGGTGTATATGAAAATGTATAGGTATCCACATGTACATGATAAGGAAATTTGTAAACAAATTGACCTTATGTTAAAACAAGGTATTATAAGGGAGACTAATTCGCCATATAATAGTCCTTTGTGGATCGTAGCAAAGAAAATGGACAATTCCGGTGAGAAGAAATGGAGAATAGTTAGAGACAATCGGAAATTAAATGAAATCACTATAGACGACAAATTCCCTATTCCTAATATAGAAAATATATTAGATAAATTAGGTCGAGCACAAATCTTTTCCACTATCGATTTGGCAAAGGGTTTTCACCAAATTCTTGTTAAGGAAGAAGACAAGTCGAAAACAGCATTTTCTACGCCATACGGACATTACGAGTTTAATCGAATTGTTTGGGAGTATCATAATAATTCACTTCATTTTATAATTGATTGTATTTGTTTTCTTTATTATTTGATACATTAATGGATTTATTTAATTTAATGCTAACATAAATGTTCCCCTTGTTGAAGATATGAATTTGATATGGCAACACGATTGCATAATATTTATATCTGGCAACAATGAATTATATTTAATTATTATCTGGTAATACTGTATAAGATCTGTAAATATTTAGCTTGTAAGTTTTTGAATTACTCTGGAATAAAGCGTGTAAATGAAAAGGTCGTCTCGTCTTTCACTGCGGATATAAAGTATTCCCAACATAGGTTATGGGCCCAGAGCACATTGTTTTTAAAAATTAAAAAATATATATTGAGTGAAAAGTAAAAGTATAATTGTGAAAATAAATAATAAAAATGAGTTTGTATCAAATAGACAAACTGGATGAGAAAAACTACGATGCCTGGTGTGTGCTGATGAAGAGTGTCTTAATACATTCAGGCACGTGGTCAGTAGTAAATGGCAGTGAAGTTAAAGAAAGTGCTACAGAAAGAAAATGGATTGAAAGGGATGAGAAGGCCCTTGCAACGATAACGTTGTGTATGCAAGCGACACAACTTAACCACATAAAAAACTGCAAGACATCGCTAGAAGCTTGGAACAGATTGCAGGAAGTGTTTCGTCCAAGTGGTCCAGTCAAGAAAGTGTACCTGTTTAAGCAGTTATTAAATGCACGTATGGGAGACGATGATAAAATGTCGGAACATATCAATAAGTTCAGCAGCATTGTTGATAAATTGACTGAAATTGGTATTGATATGAATGAGGAGCTGATAACCATCATATTATTATCTAGTTTGCCGAGGCAATATGAGCAGTTTGTCGTAGCCATGGAGACCAGAGACAGTTTACCAACGCTGCAAAATTTAAAAGTAAAGGGTTTGGAAGAATTTGAAAGAAAGACACAAAAAGAAAATGAAAAGCCGCAGTCAGCTTTTGCAGTAAGAGCAAAAACACAAAATGCCGAAAATAATAAAAAACAACATTTTGAAAAAAGAACCCAGCAACAAAATAGAAAGAAAAGTACAGGCTGTTGTTATATTTGTGGCAAACAAGGGCATTTTGCAGCTACCTGCTACTCGAGACAAAGACAAGATAATAAGCAGGAAAATAAACAGTTACAATTTACAACATTGGCGACAGCAGAAGCAACTTCACTTCACTTAAAGTGAAGTTTTAGAGTGAGTTTATAGAGAGTTTAGACCAGTTTCTAAATGAAGCATATAGTTTGGAGTATTTTTGTGGAGCAACAAAACTTTCTTGATGAATAATCTGAAAAGAATCTCCACTTCATCATACTTCAAAAATCCCCAGATCTGGGCACCATAGAATAATATGGATGTAGCAGCAGCATTAAAAATTTTAAGCTTGTTAACATTTGATATCTTAGGATTGTTTATATACTTGGACCAGGTAGAGGCAATTGCCATTTTAGCAGTAACTAGTTTGTTTTTTAAATGTTTCCTAAATCATAAATTATAAGTAAACTCTATTCCCAATTTGTAGCTGTCAACAATATTTATACTATCCTCGCCAAAGTTCCACTTAAGGTTATGCGATATTCTAGGTCAATTACGAAAGACAAGAATTTTAGACTTATCCAGGTTAACTTTCAGGCTCCACATTTTACAGTAATTAAAAAGTACCTTTATCATATCCTGCAGTTGAGAAGAAGAATCAGATAAAATCACAATTTCATTAGCATATAAAAGTACTTTAATGTGAATGTTATCAACAACCACTCCACCAGGAAGAACATCATTTAAATCATTTAAATACAATGCAAACAAAATTGGACTTAGTATGCAACCCTGTTTCACACCAAGATCAACATTAAACGATTCGCTGAATGTGTTCGCGTAAAATATTTTACTTTTAGTATTTTCATATGATATTTGCAAAATGCTTATAATTTTGGAAGGCCATACAGGATAATTTGTAAAAAAGTGACTTCCGAGGTATCAAGTCGAAAGCAGACGAAAAATCAACTAAAAACGTGTATGTATTTTAGGTGAACTATATTAGTAAGGATAAAAATATTATCTATTGTAGAGTAGTTTTTCCTGAAGCCAGCTTGATATTCATTAAGAATATTATAGCTCTCAACCCAAGCTATAAGACGATTCAAAATAATACTGTTAAAAATTTTACAAAAAGTATCCAAAAGTGAAAGTTCACGATAATTAGTTGACAATTAGGATCACCTTTCTTCAGAAGCGGGATAAGAACAGACTCTTTAAAACTTAAAGGGATTACCTCTCTTATGAATATGTGATTTAAAACAGTCAATAACTCATTTACAAAACAAGCAGGAGCATACTTATAAAATTTGTAGGTACCATCACCACCAGGAGCTTTATTATTTTTTAGTGATCTTAACACCAAATCCAGTTCACAGTACTCAATAGGAGAGTCCAGAAAGGCATCGCCCACAATAATGCCTTTGAATCCGCTGCAATTTGTAGTTTCGAACAAAAATGAACAAAAAAGTCATCAGCTGTTAAATTTCCTCTTATAGTTCTATTGCGCGATTTCATTTGATTATGCAACTTCTACCAATCCTTGCTGCAACTAATAGAATTCAGTAAGCTTAGATTGTTCTCATAATACTCTAGTTTTCTAATGCGAATAATATTGATGTACTTAAATTTAGCACTAGCATAGGCAGCTCTATTACCCAATGTTTGGAATTTCCTATATTTGTTGAGAGCTTTTAACATGCATGTACGGTAACGTTCACATTTCCAATTGAACCAGCTTTGCTTTTGGTCAAAACGATAATTATTTTTAGGCAATACATATGCAAGTTTTATTTTGTTCCTAATGAACGTTACCATATCATCAGTGAGCCAATTGTTACTGATAAAATTGTGATTAGAGGTTTTGAATATTTTCTACGTATTTAAGAGCAGTTTTATCACACCACCGTAGTTCTTTATTATATGCAGTAGGTGAAGTAGAACTATAATTACATGAAGGTAGTACTATGTCTAAGTGACGCGGCATGTGATCGAAATAAGGTTTGCAGTCAATAGTAAAATCATCAATATATTGCAAAAAACTATGTGAACTAACGCATAAATCGATCACACTACTTCCTCTGCCACCATAAAAAGTAAAATCACCATGAAGATCACCATTTATTCTGCCATTTAGTATAATACCACCAAGATTTTCCACAGTGTCCAAAAGTCTAAGACCTTGAGAGTTTATCTTTTTATCCATAGAGCAACGATATTCATTGATATGTGGGCAGTCATATATTAATGAAGGATCTAGCTGATGTTCCTCTCCAACACGAGCATTGAAATCTCCAATCAAACATTCTCAGGGCAAAGGTAATTTAAAAATTCTTCAAATCTATCCATCTCTACTTTCCAATTAGTGTAGTTAATGTATCGAGGGATAAAGTAAAACAGCTTTTCCTCAATTTTCGCCGATAAAATAGTATTATTAGAGACGTTTACAAATTTAAAGTTAAACGTTAGGTTAGGTTAGAGGACGTGTACTTGTCAATTCTGACAAGTACAGTACTCGGTGATCGAATTGACCCATTGTACTATGTCCTAGCTTCTCACACCACTTATGTTGTGTGCGTTAATTTTATACATGAGTGGCGGGACCTACAGTTTTAAAGTCGACTACGAACGACACAATTTTTGAGAAGCATTCCATGGCAATTTTTTACTCTCAGAATTTTTGCCAGAAATCTGCTGAGAGGAAGTTACCGAAAAATTATTTTAAAATTTTCGTTTTGATTGTCTGAGCTGGGATCCAAATTCGGGTCTTCCGTCTAATAAGCCAACACACTACCTACTAGACCACGGCGAACTCAAGTTAAACGTTTTCGTCAACTCTTTTCGAAACCCAAACAAGCATCCACCGCTAGCACGACCAGATCTGTGAGTTTTGGTAGCAGCAATCCAATAGAGAGAGTAGTTTGAAAAATAAGTTGAATACTTATTCTGTTTGTCAGGTAGAATATGGGTTTCAAACAAAAAGAAAATATCACATTTACTAAGGTACGCAATAAAGTTTCCAAAATTTAGAGAGTTAGCCAAGTTTGCGACGTAATATGATATTAATATCTAAGTTTATGTTGTTGCTACTGCGAAGACGAGTTACTTTTATGCGAAAAGTCAGTTTCTACAGCTGAAGAGATTAATTGCTATCAGATAATATATTTCTTAAAAAATTAGCGTCATCATTAGATATTGCAACTAGTTTACCATTTGATCAAGTAAATTTTTTGTCATTTACAAACAAACAATATTCACCTAGCCTTACCTTCAAGTTTGATATTAAGGTTTTTTAAATGCTTACTTATCCTCCTTAAATTATAACTAGTATTTTGCTCTCCACCAGTATAATCTCTCTGTATAAAGGCGTTCGTTCCTCTCAGACAACCTTTTGCAGCCAAAACGTTAATTGCCTGCAAGCCATTTTCCAATGTAAAATGAAAAGTATCAGCTGAAAATAATGAACGCACTGCCATGACACAAATGTTAACTTGCAGGACGTTGACACATAATTTCAAAAAATCATCTTTGGCAGCAGAAACATTAGAATTTTTCAAACCTCTAACTACTACATTACAAGACCTGGTTTTACGATCAACCATTTCAAGGCGAGATGTAAGTTTATTAACTTCCTTTTTAAGATGTTGATTTTCTTCTGTGAGTTCATCAATTTCTACTTTTAATGGCAAGAGATCCTTTTTTTTTTTTTTTTGACAACATTTTCAAGTTTCAGGTCCAAAATGTTAGAAAATTTTTCCCATGTAAATTGATTGTTGTGACACTGTTTGGTGGGGTGCTTGTTTTTTAATGTTTTTTTTTTTTTGGGTTTTGACAGAACAGCTGGTTTAATAAACCCAGCTGCAAATGGCCAAGCAATACGCAAAAGGCCAGGGTTCCCCACACAAAAGTATAAAAAATGGGAAAAGTTGGGCATTTAAAAATGCCTACTTCCTCTAAGAAGAACACTAAAGTGGTTAACGGTTGGTCATAAGTAAATTAAAAACGATCCCGAATATTAGCTTCGTTAGTGAAACTAATTAGTTGAGAGTATATTCTGATATCATGCGAATTTAATAAATCAAATAGGTTTATAAAATTACGAAATAATTGGTGTTTAATTCTAATACTATCAAATTCAGAACAATGAAAAATAAGATGTTCCGAATTGTCTATCATGTTGCAAAAATCACAAACATCCGATGGTCTCCTTCGTATCATGTGAAGATATACACCACTATAACAGTGGCCGCATAAAAGTCTGTTGATAATTTTGATATTAGTTGGATCCAAGCTACAGTTCGTGAACCAGGGTTTCGTAGGAATTTCAGAAAAAAGAGAGAAGAAAAATCTACCAGACACTTGCGATCTTGTGTAGTAGAATTGCAACCATTCTCGCCGAAGAGAATTTCCTATATCGCCATGTGCATCCCCATACGGAAGTTTAACCTCCAAAGGGGCTCCTAGCGCCACAGCCTCTTTGACCAAGTAGTCCACTCTTTCATTAAAGTTAACTCCTACATGGGACAGAACCCAGACTATATGTACTTCAAGGATTTGAGAATTGACTATAGAGTTTACAATATCAGAAACTAGAAAATTTTTTGAAACGGCATGTTTCAAAAGGACACACGCATTCCTGCTATCAGTATAAATCACAAGACGAGAGAGATTGGCAGCCATCTAGGGCAAGTTGCATGTCAAAATTAGCACGCCTACCAGAGAACATACACTTGGTTTTGGATGGGTTGAATCGCAAATTTAGAGAAGAGCATATTGAACGAAACTGAATAATATTATTATTGAGATTATCTACCACTGGATCAAAAAAAATTGTCAAAGGAGAGAAGGAGAGGTTGGGAAAGATGTAGAGTATATGACGGAACAGAATTAGTTCAATGTATGAAATGCAGAGGGTACAATCATATAGCCAAGGAATGTAAAAATCAGGAAATGTGTTTAAAATGCCATGGTCAACATAAAACAGTCAATTGCCAAAGTCAAGAGAAGATAGTGAAATGTATTAACTGTTCAAAAGTGAACAGCAGACTCAATATGGGTTTAGATGAGAACCACTTCACAAACGACAGGGAATGTCCCGTTTATCAAAATAAATTGAGAAACAAAATGAGAAGGATAGGCTTGGCGATTTAACAACTAAAGGGAATAAGTGCCCTCTATACAAATGTACAAGGTCTTGTTAATAATTATAATCAAATTGAAATTATCGCAGCGGCGGAAAAACCTGACTTTTTAATTTTGTCTGAAACACATTTGACCAAAGATATAGATGAACAGGAAATTAGTTTACAAGGATATGATAACATCAAGTCACTGTCAACATCCTCAAGAACAGGCGGAGTTGTAGTATACTGTGAAAAGAAATGGAATGTAGAGAAGTGTATAGAGAGGACTGATGATTTGAAGTATTGGATATTATTCTGTAAAGCTGTACATAATGATAATAATCATAATATATTAATTGGTGCAATATATAGATCGCCAAGTTACAGCGAAGCTGAGTTCTGTGATATATTTGACGAGATAATTGAAGAAATATGTGATACTGACTGTGATATTTTAATTACAGGAGACTTTAATATAGATTGGAATAAGAACTCTTTATACAGGAATAGAATTAGGAATACTCTCAATGACAACGGCCTTAAACAAATAGTTAACGAAAGCACACGTGTAACAAGAAATTCAAGCACATTAATTGACTATATAATAACTAATAATTATAAGATAAAATGTACCAACAGTAAGGATAATAAAATTTCTGACCATGAGGTTATTAATATAGACTTTGAGGGATCGAATGAAAACCCTATAAATACAAAAAAAGCCATCAAGATATTTAAATACGATAGGAATATATTTAATAATGTGTTAGCTGAGAATATGATATATGAGGATAATAAAGATCTTAATGAAAACGTTAAACTATTTGATGCATGTATGGAAAATACAATACAAAGATTTACGTTTGAAAGGCAAGTGCACATAAATAGCAAAGTAAATAACTGGTTTAACGAAGAACTGCGAACAATGAAAAGGGAAAAGATAATAAAATATTTACATGCCAAATCTGAAAACTCAACTCAAGCTTGGGGGGAATATAAACTGATAAGAAATCAATACAAGGTACAAATTGAGAATAATAAGAATAATTACATAAAGGATAAAATAGGCAACGCAAGTAACCAAAAGCAGATGTGGACACACATCAAAAACCTAGTACTTAATAGGAAGCAAAACTCAGCCAAATCTGTGATATTTGACCAAATTGAGTATAACGATATATGTGATATAGTGAATAAGTTCAATGCATTCTTTATCGATAGCATTAGTAGTATAAGGATATCAATAGGCAGCGTGCAATATCTTAACCGAATAGAATATAGAGTAAATGATATTTTTAAATTCCGAAAGTTGGATATTATTGAACTAGAGAGCATCGTGAAGTGTATGAATAACAAATCTGACCATGAACGTGTATCAAATAAAATTATACTTGACAACTGGAATGTAACAGGAAATATTATGTTAAAATTAATAAACACTTCTTTAGAGACAGGTATTTTTCCTGATAATTGGAAAAAATCAACCGTAACACCAATTGAGAAAGTGCCCGGAACGAGAAAATGCGAGGAGTTTAGACCAATAAACTCTCTGAAAACGTGTGAAAAGATAATTGAGAAAGTAGTAAAAGGTCAGCTTGATAAATATATAGAAAACCGTGACATACTATCTAAATACCAGTCAGGATTCCGTAGGAAACATTCGTGTGAAACCACGGTAAACTATGTCATAAGTGAATGGAGAACGGTAGGAAAAGATCAGAGGATTATGGCAATATTTCTTGACTTCAAACGAGCTTTTGAGACGATTGATAGGGAAATAATGCTAAACTATTGATGTATGGAATAAGAGGAATTGAGCTAGATTGGTTTAAATCGTACCTAGAAAGAAGAAGGCAAACGACAAAGTTAAATGACAGTGAATCTGCTGAAATAATAAATGACTTCGGAGTGCCACAAGGCTCCATTTTGGGAGCGTTATTGTTTATAATCTATATAAATGACATGCCAAGTATTTTGGAAAAATGTAAAGTTGTTTTGTACGCTGACGACACTCTGATATATAGTATAGCAAATAGTGATGAGGAATGTCGCGAAAATATCAAATATGATATGAAAAAAGTTGAGGAATGGCTTAAAATGAATAAACTCAAACTAAATGAGAATAAAACAAAAATAATGGAAATAAACTTACATTCAGACGAAATATTTAAAATAAATGACACAGTAATTGAAAAAGTCGAATATATAAAATACCTTGGTTTCATAATAGATAGAAAATTAAATTTCAATGAACAAATAGATTACTTATGCAGGAAAGTTGGTAAAAAAATTAGTTTTTTAAGGAGAATAAGAGGCAAAATATCCAAGCCTACAGCGATAAATATATACAGCACGATAATAAAACCGCACTTTGAATATGGTTCCACTATTTTATTCACATGCAGTGGCACAAATCAATTAGCCAGGATGCAGAAACTACAAAATAGAGCGATGAGAATAATACTGAAATGCGATCGTTACACACATATAACTACAATGTTAAATAATCTAAAATGGATGAGCATAGCACAACGACTCCAATTTAACACATTACGGTTTATTAGAAAATTAAAACAAGGAGACGCCCCGAAATACCTATGTGATCAAATACAATATGTTGGAGATAGCCAACCATATCAACTAAGAAATGCTTGTGACTTTAGGATCCAAAGAGTGAGGTCAACACAAATGCAGAAAACGCTATTCTACAAGGGTCTACAGCTGTTTAACTCATTGCCAAACAACATTAAGAATGAAACAAATGAAAATGTCTTCAGACGAAAATGTATTAATTTTGTGCTATTTAATTTGTAAAATACATTTATTGTAAATTTTAATGAAAATGTAAAGTATTTTTAATACTAATAATAATAATAAATAAATAAATAAATAAATAAAAAAATAGAACAATAAAATCATCAGCATACTGAAAAATTAGCGTTCTATCATCCTCAAGAGAATGTATACTGGCGGTGTATAAATTAAACAGTATCGGACTGAGACAACTTCCTTGAGGAAGACCATTAAAAACACGGACGGACAGATTTCCCATGCACAGCTCCCTATCAGAGAGAAAACATGTAATCCAGTCAATCAAATCTAACGAAATACTCTGACTGACCAGAACGTTTCTCAGTGTGGAAACATTCAAACAGTCGTAGGCACTACTTATATCAATAGCTGCCACGACAACTCTCAAACCCAAGGATTTGAGATATGAGACCCTAAAAAGAAACTCATTCAAACAGGTAGTCGTTGACATTCTTCCCCTTTAAGCAAAGGAACGTGCAGGTAAGATTCCCAAATTATCCACCTCCGCAGTCAGCCTACTTTTAACCATCATATTCAGCAACTTTAAAAAGACAGAAATAAGAGCAATAGGTCTGAAGTTCCTAAAATCATCAAGCAAACTATTCCTTTTAGGAATAGGAACAATTCTAATTCTCCTCCAATCCATATGAATGGAACAAACGGAAAATTGTTGATTAAAGACTTGCAAAAGATATTCCTTAGATGAAACAGGCAACGCCTTAACCATATCATAGGTCACTCGATCCAGACCTCCAGCAGAGGCCCGTTTTCTTGAGTTGAGAACATCACAGAACTCCTTAAAGGAGAAGGGCGTAATGTTGCCATTTGCCAATCTGGGAAAAACTATCTGGATATTAGCGGGAACTTAATCAGCCAAGTGTTTCAAAAAGGAACCATTGTTGTCAGAATCCCAGTTCGAAGGTCCATTAATATTGCAATCCTTTAGACTATTAACTATTAACAAAACGTATTCGGCAAATCATTAAATTCCCCAATTTTCCTCTTGTAGTCCTCTCTTCTCGCTTTCTGTGCAGCCATTTTCCAGGCTTCAGAAGCATTTACAGAATCCTCCAAATTAACCTGAGTTGGATATTTCATAGCTTTCCTTCTCGCAGCAACGTGTTTCCTAAAAAGACTAAGCAGGCCATCATTCCACCAGGACTTGGGAACAAAATTACTAGATTTAAAGGTTGCACCAGAAATCTCCCTACAACAGCAACTGCTCCGATCTCAATAATTATAGGAAAATGATGCGAGCCTCCGGACCACATGGGACCTGTTCGCCAATTCACACATAAAGAAGATATTTTTGCAAAGGTCAGATCCAAAACAGACACTATGTTGCTATCGAGATGAGGAAGAAAAGTGATGGAACCATCGTTGAGGCAGACTAAATCCGATCGACTGAAGATATCGCTCAATCTATTTCCACGAGGAGTATCAACACTGTCACCCCAAAGGGAGTGACGAGCGTTGAAATCTCCACCCAAAATAACATTGCTCATATTCTCTAGAAAATACAATAAAGGTGATAATTCATTGGCACACACTGTAGTCGAAAGACTAGGTGGAAAATAAACTGAAACAAAAACAAAATTAGGGTCCAAATTGAGAGTTTTGACATCGAGACTGGTGGCAAAACCAATCCTTAGCACGAATAGATTTCCTGATACATATGGCACAGCCGCCATAATTATCAGGACGAGTTTTGAAAAACATATTAAAATTAAGTAATTTACAGTGGGGATCTGTATCGTCAACATTAAAAATTTCAGAAAATAAACAAACATCAACATTATAATTGCTGATGTAAAACTCAATTGAAGACTTATTAAATCTTAAACTCTGGACATTGTGCTGTATAATCTTCTTTATTCACCGGAAAGAGATGACGAAGGATCACCAGGAACATGTAATTCAGAAAGAGCATTAGATATTTTGTTGTTGAAATCATTCAATACACGAAGGTGGGAACCAGTTCCCTCCTTGGTAAAGAAATCCTTGATAAAAATGGAGAATTCAGCAAAAATTCTCTCAAATTCGGGAACCCTGACGTTATTCTCCCTATATATCGTAGGGATTGTGGGTTCAGTATTAGTCGGCCGAAGGGGAACAAAGTTAGCCACAGGCCTGGGGGGAGGGGGCTTCGCATAAATTACACGATTGTATCTGCGCTTGGTAAGAATCTTATTAACCTCGTTGTCCCTGTCCTTCACAGGAGTGGACTTGGCCGCTGGAAGAGCCGGGAAATTGTCGTCATACTTGTTGAAAACATCAAAACGGTTCGTGGAATAGGATTTCATAAGCTCAGTCCTTGAGAGACGTTTAATAGTCATTATCTTCAAAATGTCATCCTCCTCACGCCATTTGGGGCATAACTTTCTATCACGACTGGAGTGCGATAAACTACCACACAGCAGACACCTCTTGATACAATTTCCATCACAAGTCTCATTCGAACAGTTCAAACATCTTTTCCTCGATCGACAGCCCTTTACCGTATGGCCAAGGCGGCCACAATTATGACATTGTATAAGTGGTGGGTAGTAAATATTAACCTTAACCTGAGAAAAATCCAAAATGATATGCTCCGGAAAATTACCAGATCGAAAACCTATCTTAACCGAAAAAGTAGGAGTCTCAACACCACTCTCTTTATCCTTCTTAAAAAAGCGCTTAACTGAAACAATTTCAACATCTGAAGTTGTAGTATTCTTAATGTACTCATCTGTCAAGTCTAGTGGAATGCCGTGAATTACTCCATACGAGTAAACAAAAGTGTCCGGAATGAAAGCCTTAAGACCCATAGAAGTAAGGTCCTTACCAACAAATTCATTAGCACTAATAGCCGAGTCAAACCTAATACGATAAAGTGTCCTTCCTATAGGGGTAATTAGTCGAATACCATTAACCTTAACTTTCCGTATCTTCTGATACAGAAAAAGGGAATTGTGAATTTTCCCATTATTGGGATCAGCGTTGGATGAATCAACCAAGACCAAAAACTCACCTTCATGATTTTCCGGGTACAAATTTACCGACTGTGCACTGGTGACAGCTACAGGTGCCCCTGGCTGTTCACTTGTCACAACATCAACCTCATCAGAAACCTCAAGCACTACAACCATAGACGTGGCTCTGGAAGCTGCCATCTTCAATTTCAAATTATCCAAAAATTCTGGTACAGATTTATTCAAATCCGATAAGGACGAACTGAGCTCGGATACACCTGTAATAATCTTATTGTTCTTTGTCAAAGGGGCAGAAATGTCCGGGTTGGAATTAGTCCTCTTCACATTACGCATTTTCTTTGTATCAGCCTTTAAATTGGACTGATAAAATTTCTCGAAGTCCGGCTGCGATGACGTGTGAGCAACAAGGGACGAGCCGTCGTCCCCCATCCTCTAGATTTTTCCAACACGCAACTAAGAAATTAATTTCTCAACAGAGAAATAAAGGAAACCTCATGTAAAAACCAAACTAAGTCGTAATTTACAAACCTATTTAGTTTCCAAACTTATAGGAAAATTCCACAATCAAAAAGTAACTGTAAAAAAGCTTCGCGAAAAGTCTATTTTTTTTTTTTTTTTTTTTAAACCAACCGTACGCCACAAGCGTGTAGAGAGAAGTGTGTTTTTTGATGTTATTGTTTATCAGCTGTTCTGGCGATAATAAATTGCGTGCACGTTTATTATTCATAAGATAGTATATATAGTTTTAGTATAATTTTAGGCACAAACAAAAATTAAGAACAGATGTGAGTATATACTGATGTATACCAAAGCTATTGATTATTTTGAATAAACGTCGCCGCAGAACCAGTATATAAAATAAATATATATATGAAATAAATGGAAAAAAAGAACGGCCCGTCTGCAACAATTTACAAATCAAACACTCAACTACGACGCACTCTAGCAGCAACGCAAACAAAACAATGAATTTCCGATGTTTATATCAATTGTATATCGCGATTTATTAGCAAATAAAGAAAAAAATATATAAAAATTGTATCACAGCACAAACTTTGCACAACTAGACAGCTAGCGAGCAGGGTTGCCAATTTTCAACTCTGTTAACTTATGCAACACAGATGACTATAAAAAAATGACAATTTGTTTGATAAACTTTTAACAACCTACCGCAATTTTTAAATTTTAAAAACTAATTAATAATATTAAGTGATAATGGTCCACAACTCAGGTCTGAAAAATTTGAACAGTTCTGCATAAAAGCTGGCATACGTCATATCACAACAACACCTTTTCATCCCGCTTCAAATTTCTTGGCGGAACGTTTCGTTAGAACTTTCAAAACATCTGTAAGAAAGAACATCGATGATGAAATGTCTGTAAGAGATGTTGTACACAAATTCCTCTACCTACCGATTCATGCCAAACTCAGAGGGTAAATCACGTGCAGAACTAATGTGTGGTAGACCTGTACGCACAGTCTGGTCTCGAGTTTTAGATTCCTAAAAAAATCTTCCGAAAAGCTCTTCAAATTTAAACAAATTTCAAATAAATGATAATGTCTACATTAGATATTACAGTAAATGGAAGAAGAGGATACCGGGCATTACTCAAGCAAAAATAGGAAAAGTTATATTTATCGGAAGTACAGAAAAAGGTGTTTGCAGACCACATGTAAAGCAAATGAAACATTGTACTTCTTCAATCAACAATTCACATACTGCTAGTTTTAATGATCATGACAGCCAATCTTCAGCACCTCTAGATATTTCACCATCTACGTCTCAAGCTTCATCAAGTTATACTACAGTTAGTGAACCAGTTTCCACAACAAGTATAAGTAACAAATATTACTTAACCGAAAACCATCAAGATCAATAAGTGCGCAGAACTACAAGAAATTGTCGAGAAGTGTCACGTTACCGGTCAGAAGACTTTCGAAGACATTGATATGTTGTCATTTTACTAACAAAATATTACATATTATTTTATAATGCTTATTTATAATCTTAATTTTAATATTAATTCAACCGTGAGTTTTTTTTTTATTATTATTATTATTAGTATTAAAAATACTTTACATTTTCATCAAATTTACTATAAATGTATATACTACCCTGCCCACTATTAATTCGTACATCAGTTATTTTTCTTGGATATACCAATTGTTAAAGTTCGATATTTTGGGTAATAATAATGATAACGCCTTGAGAGTTACATTTTCTGAAAGGTAATTTTATAATCTTTAACTGAATATAAAGTAAGTTTAACGTGTATTTTATAATTGTATCGAAAATACGAACTACAGCAAAACCTCATTGTTTTTAGAGCAAAACTATCTGACCACATTAATTTAGCAGGATGTGCAAATTCTTGCCAAAGCGGTATGAAAAATTAATTCAGAAATAATTGGGAATATACCGTTATAATAAAATCATAAAAATATTTGAAAACAAAAAAATTGTATTGCATATGTAAACACTAATAGTTATACAAATAGCAGGTTCTCATGTTTTAATATTACTTATTTTGGAGAATAATAATGACTGGGCCTTAAGAGTTACTGTTCCCGAAAGATTTATATTGTATATTGGGGTAAATATATAGAAAATACATCCTGAAACCAAAGTCCATTATTTTCATAAAAGACTGTTTGACCACCATTAATTCGTACAGTGTATAATTTAATTCTTAAGTTAAATTCTGTGGTGCTTTTGCTAAGTTATAACTAAGTGAAATGTACCGTTATAATAAAAATAAAAAAATTTTACATGGTAGAAGAAAATAGTGATTTAGCAATGGTCGGATAATTTTGGTCTAAAAACAATAAAATTTTGCTTTAGTCGATATACTCAATAAATTTTTTCCAACGAGTATAACTTATTTATAACAGAATTGACATTATTATTATCCAAAAAATGGAACTTTAAAAATTGGCTTATCAAACAAAAATTAGTGGTGTATGAATTAATAGTGGTTAGGGCTAATATTACAAATTATTATTAAATAGTACAAAATTAATACACTTTCAATGTTGTTTGCCAATGAGTTAAATAGCTGTAGACCCTTGTAGAATAGCGTTTTCTGCATTTGTGTTGACCTCACTCTTTGGATCCTAAAGTCACAAGCATTTCTTAGTTGATATGGTTGGCTGGTTGTTCATTGAAATTTTATTTCTTATCTATTATAAAAGCATGGTATTTTATATATTCGACTTTTTCAATTACTGTGTCATTTATTTTAAATATTTCCTCTGAATGTAAGTTTATTTCCATTATTTTTGTTTATATTCATTTAGTTTGAGTTTATTCATTTTAAGCCATTCGTCAATTTTTTTCATATCATACTTGATATTTTCGCGACATTCTTCATCACTATTTGCTATACTATATATCACAATGTCGTCAGCGTACAAAACAACTTTACATTTTTTCAAAATACTTGGCATGTCATTTGTATAGATTATAAACAACAACGCTCCCAAAATAGAGCCTGTGGCAATTCAAAGTTATTTATTATTTCATCAGATTCACTGTCATTTAATTTTTGCCTTCGTCTTTTCAGGTACGATTTAAACCAATCTAGCTCAATTCCTCTTATTCCATACATATATAGTTTATTCAGCATTATTTCTCTATTTATTCCTATCTATATTAAAGTCTCCTGCAATTAAAATATCACAGTTAGTATCACAGATTTCTTCAACTATTTCGTCAAATATACCATAGAACTCAGTTTCGCTGTAACTAGGCGATCTATATATTCCACCAATTAATATATTATGATTATTATCATTATGTACAGCTTTACAGAATAATATCAAATACTTCAAATCATCAGTCCTCTCTACACACTTTTTCACATTCCAGTTCTTTTTACAGTATACGACAACTCCGCCTGTTCTTGAGGATGTTGACAGTGACCTGATGTTATCATATGCTTGTAAACTAATTTCCTGTTCATCTATATCTTTCGTCAAATGTGTATCAGACAAAATTAAAAAGTGAGGTTTTTCCGTTGCTGCGATAATTTTAATTTGATTATAGTTATTAACAAGATCTTGTACATTTGTATAGACGGCACTCATTTCCTTCTGTTGATAAATCGCCAACCCTATCCTTCTCATTTTGTTTTTCAATTTATTTTGATAAACGAGACATTCTCTGTCGTTTGTAAAGTGGTTTTCATCTAAACCCTTATTGAGTCTGCTGTTTACTTTTGAACAGTTAATATACTTAATTATTTCTCTTGACTTTGGCAATTGACTGTTTTATGTTGAGCATGGCATTTTAAACACATTTCCTTGTTGTTTACATCTTTGGCTATATGATTGTATTAGTATATGTTGTTTTTGCACTTTGTTTACATTTTTCATTTACCGCATTCAAATTCTTTTAAATTAATAGATAATTTTTTGATTTCTTCCACATTTTTTCACACGATTTCTGATATTTTACAATTTTATTTTTTCTGTCCTCGTACCGCTTTTCTATAGCCTCAAGTAATTGTTTAATTTCGTTTTCATTTTCTTTGAGTGAAGTTTTAAACTCGTACTTATATTCAACCAAATTTTGTTTATTTTTATGCACCTCATCTAGCACTTCTCTTAAAACCAAATCAATATTATGAATATATTGCATGCAGTCGTCGCATATAAATCTAATAAAGTTCTGCTCATCCATCATTTTTGCCGATTATTGATCTATTCCCGCGCATTTTTTGGTGAGATGGTACACTTTATCACACACTCCGTTGCACCTGGTGCCACTTTCTTCCCTTATTGCTGTTCTGCATTTACTGCAGTCAGCCATTTTTGTTTATCTATTATTATTTTTCTTTTTGTTTTCTAGTTTTTTAATAAAATTTAATTTATTTACTTTTATAGTTATTGTTCCCAATGCAATTCAATTTCTATGAATTGCTTTTTATTTTTTTAATGGTTTTAAATAGTCCTATCTATTTTTTACAACCAATTCTTATTTATTTTTTTTATAAAAAAGATCCCTTTATAAAAAACTTCTATTATTTTTCAGTGTTGCCATCAGTAAAAGTAGTAAACCAGATCAATTTGAGGTAATTACAAATCTGGCATATAAATTCCTCTCTCATAATGAAGTATCATTTAAATGTTATTACTTGGAATTCGAGGCATTCGCTACAAAATTCTAGAATTCTTCTAATTCTTAAATAACAACAGTATAGATGTTTGCTTAATATCGGAATCTGGGCTAAATTCAAATATCTCTGTAAAACGTCGTGATTTTTTAGTTTATAGAAACGATGGAGTCGTCGACAGAGAAGGCGGAGTTGCTATTACTATTAAAAAGAATACAAAACACTCATTACTACCAATTGTTAATACTCATATTATTAAAAATATTGGAATAAAAATACGGAAATGTAGATATTTTTGCATGCTATTTGCCTGGGGGTTCAGCTGGTACAAACAATATGAAACAGTTTTTTGCATCGGATATACATAGACTGTATTAGTTACAAATTTATTCTTGGTGGTGATTTTAATTGTAGACATCAGAGCTGGGGATGTTAAAGTGCTAATTGAAATTCTGAATGAGAAACTTGTATCTAGTTCAAATAGACAGGTATATACTCTCGATTTTTTCCTAACAAATATTCCAGATATATTATCACCTGCTGTTGTTCCAAATGACCTCAGTTCAGATCACCTACCAGTTCAGATCGAACTCTTTGCTCAGAACAAACTTTGTAAAATTTGAATATAAAAATGCAAATTGGATAGTTTCTAGGGAATATCTTACAAAACATACGAACATGCCAGATTTAAGTAGTAATCTAAAGAACTGATTGATGAGATTATATATACATAATTGGCCATTACAACCCTTCAGTCTGGATTATTGACCTGGTCTCTCATACCACTTATGTTGTGTTGTGTGTGTCGCTGGCTGCGACCTGAGCCTATATGTTGAGGATAGCGAATTTAACTAGTTCCAAATACACCAACCACAATTTGATTTAATTATGAAAAATTTATTTGAGCCACCGTTTATTTATAAAAAAATAATAAATTATTACAAAAAAAAACTTATTAAAATATAAGAGAACTAACCGCAGTCTTTATCCCCAACAAACTAAATTTTCTAATTCGAGTCAATAGTTACTGAGCCTACAATTTCTGTTTCTTTATGTACTTTTACAACAGTTCATTTCCAAATAAATAAACTGCAGTATATTATAGAGACAAAGAATGCGTTAAGTTCGTAAACAAGATCCTTATTCTTATTAGTTCGTAAACAAGATCCTTATTCTTATCAGTTCGTAAACAAATAAGGATAAAAAGGAATGCAAACAATAAAAAATATCCTAACGGTCAATGAACCCAACGACAACAATAATCATACAATTCATAAATCAGACAATTTCAATAAACATTAAGGTAGCTCACAAACAATATTTAAATTAACAAATAATTCAAATTAAATAAATAAAATCAAATTAATGGACTTATGAGCCATTAGGCGACAGTGTGTGTTAATTTTATAAATAAGTGGTGGGACCTACAGCTTAAAGTCGACTCCTGGGGCTCGAACCCTGGCTTTACGTCTAATAAGCGAACACTCTACCTACTATCATAAAAGAAGCTATTAACAATAGCATTCCAAGGTTATCTTCCACTTTCAATACAAGGCATATACATTTGTGTGCCATTTGAAAACATTTGTGATTCACAATGCAACGGTTGCCAGCTAGAGAAAGCTCTCGTTTGCAGACAGCAACGAGCCAAAATACGAAAAGTACCACGCCAGCCGGAACCAAGATTTCATCAAATATTTCTCAAATGTCGACACTAAATGTAAGATCTGTTGTCCCCGGTACAACAATAACTGTAACTTGTTCCTCCATTAGTGCCCCTTGTGAAACGCCACCTGCTGTATCAACGCAAAACATTTTTAGTTCATCAAATGAAGAGCCCCTTAGCCTGTCGACGTTAGTGCTCGGTCCTAACGTGAGGACCCAGCCACCAAAAGCTACATCTGACAAGGAAAACCTGCAACGACCGATTGATATCCTATAAGCCCAGTTAGGAAACGCTCAACTTAAGAGCAAATCAAAATTTAAATATGCCGAGTGCTATTGGCAAAATGCGCCAGTCATCCAAAGTAATAGCAGTGGCGCTGAATACATGGCTGATCGCCGGAATCCAATGCCATATTCCTACGTTAGTCGGTCAGACCAGTTGATGTCTCAGCTTCTTTTTGTTTCCAATGATACAGAGCCGATGGCGGTACAACGCAAACTTTATGATCTGCCAGAATTTTCTGGTACCCCCGAGGACTTGTTTTTTTCATAACAAACTTTATTTACAATATATCCTATATAGGATAATAAGCAAATTAGATACATTTTAACAATTCATTCGTTATTGTGCTCCAGCGAGGACAACAACATCGTAACAATAAAGTTTGAAATACATACTCACTTCATTAGCATCGTCTAGTAATGATATTGCCTTGCCAATAGCTTACAGTGATTACTTAATCGTTCAAGATAATTTGCGCTAAACTTTTTTATTTCATATGTAATTTTTGGAATAAATAAGTCGTTATGAATTATTTTGTTAGATACATATTTTGGTGCGTTGACAATTAATCTCAGAGCATTATTTTGGTACCGTTGGAGAATTTCGATATTTGAGTTACTTGCAGTTCCCCACAACTGGATTCCGTAGGTCCACACTGGTTTAAGAATAGTCTGTTATATTACAAGCTTAGTTTCGGTGTCTAATTGAGACTTTGAGCCCAGCAGCCAATATAGTCGTTTAGTTTTTATTTTAAAATGTTCCTTTTTAGCTTTTATGTGCTCTTTCCACGTTAATCTTTTATCAATATGAAGACCAAGATTTTTTACACTGTCTTTTATGGGAATTTCGCTATTATTTATTATTAAATGAGGACAAACTCCTTTGCGTAAGGTGAATACAACATGTACCGATTTTTCAGCATTGACTTTAATGTTTCATTTGGACACCAGTGTTCAATTTGATATAATGATTTTGAACGCATAAGTTGCAATAGAATATCGTCGGACACAGGTATATCTGATGTAAAGATTGTATATAATATTGGTCCAAGAACACTTCCTTGCGGAACGCCTGAATTTATATCATATATTTCTGATATTCCGTCATTTACTTTTACATGGAACTGTCTTTCACTTAAATATGACTTCAGTAAAATGGAGTCGGTATTAATTTTTTGAGGTTAAAAAGTAATCCGTTATGACAAACCTTATCAAATGCTTGTTGCACATCTAAGAACACTGCAGAACAATATTTTTTACTTTCCAAAGTGTCTCTTATGAGAGATATAATACGATGGTATTGCTCAGGCGTGCCGTAATTATACCTGAAACCAAATTGGTGCTCAGGCACCAGGTTAAATTTTTCCAAGATTGGCGACAATCTACTCATTAATATTCTTTCAAATATCTTGGAGAAAATAACCAACAAACTAATAGGTCTGTAAGATGTGACAAGATTTTCTGGCTTATGTACCATTATTATCTGCGCACATTTCTATTGTGAAGGAAAATGATTCAATCGCATGATAGAATTATAAATTAATGTTAGAAATAAAATTCCCTTTTTGGGTAGCCCGGAGTCTTTTTGGGATTTAGTTTCTTGATTTCTTCTCGAACTTCATTAGGTGATATGTATTTGGTGGGACAATCCATTGGACATGCGCTTTCTAAAAAGTTTTGTATTTCGTTAACTAAGTGATATCGCAAGAATTATGTGGTATAAACGTGTTTTGTAAATGTAAAGCAAAAACTTCGGCTTTGCTCTTGTCAGTTTTGCACCAATTACCATTAGCATCTATGATGGAAATATTTCTTTTAGTGGGTCGTTTTAGGTACTTTGTTGCTTTCCATAAACTGAAGTCGTCGTTTTTAGAAACTCCTAAATTCCTTAGGAAATAACGCATCTGTTCATTTTTTTGTTCGAGTAGTCGTTTTTTAAAATCTTTAACAGCTTTATCCAAACGTTGCTTATCAGTACGATTTCTACTAGACTGCAAAACTTCTTCTTAGTACTCTTTTGTTGCGTATTGTCTCTCTGATTGCCGTAGTTAAAGCAATATCATGACAATTATTTGAAGTTTGCACATTTGGCGTTGATAGATACCCTGCTTCATGGATTAGGGAGATTTAATTGGTATGTTAAGGTTCAGGTTAATATCAATCCATATTTTAAAGGAATTAAAATCTGTTTTCCGATTAACGACTTGATACTTTCTTGAATTAGTGTTCAAAAAGGTATTAAATGTTAGTAACACTGGTGAGTGATCAGAGCTTAGTTCGTCACTTGGTTCATTTGATATATTAAGAAATTGACTAGAAATTCCAGAATATACAAAAAAATCTATTAGATCTGGTTGCTTTCTCAAATCTGTCGGACTTCCAGTTCATAATATCGAGATTTTGTTATTTATTATACAACTAGCAGATTGTACCCGGAGTTGCGCGGGTTATTTTTTCGCCCCTTTACCTCTTTTTGGACCTATTTTGGTCCAACTTTAGAAACGGAACACCTGCAATAGCTATTTGGGAAACTTAACCAACCTAAAGCGTAAAAAATACCTATTACCATTTTTTCTCCCTTTCTCCCATTTCTTCTCCCCTTTTGGTCAAAATTTTGAAAAAATTTGTAGCCTATAACCTGCACCGACAAAAGTTCAATCTATATCCCAAATTTCAAGAAAATCGGTCCAGGCGTGATTGGGTAACGAACAAAACAGCAAACATTTGGGTAACTTAACTAAGCTAAATCGTAAAAAATTACCTATTACCATTTTCCCCATTTTTTCTCCCCTTTTGATCAAAATTTTGAAAAGATTATAGCCTATAACCTCCACGAACGAAAGCCCTATCTATATCCCAAATTTCCAGTAAATCGATCCAAGCGTTCAGGCGTGATTGGCTAACAAACAACCAAACAAAAAAAAACAGACTTACAGAAAGATTTATAATATATATTAGGATTACGCAGCTCAATGCCCTTTGGATTGTTTATTCTTGATCCCCACCATTGATGTTTGGCATTAAAATTGCATTCTATATTGCAATACGAAGATTCAGTTGCATAGTTTGGAGACAATAATTGACAGCATACTTAAAAGTTTATTTGTCAGTTCTTTTTGATTTTGAATTAGAACTTCAAGTTTTTCCAAGGAATTAACATTTGTATTCGGTTGTGCATAAAAAATGTTAATGTTCTGATAAAAGTGATTATAGTTGTTAGCTTGCGATATATTTACGTTGCTGCTATTTTGCAATTTTTTCTTCAATGTTTGTCTGTATACCTCACAGCCTTTATAATTAGCTGGATGATTTTTTAAACAGTTAACACATCTAGGAGGAATATCTCTTATTTTAGTGCATTCTAAGTTAAGATGTCATAAACCACATTTAACGCAATTTACTGCTTTTTTACAGTTTGTCTTGGTGTGGCCAAATTCTTGGCAGCGATGGCACTGAACAAGATCATTATATTTTTTTGGCGGAACAATAGAAACAATTCCGTTATTTATGTGTTTGATGTTATATATGTCTTTGTTACTAGAATTTAACTCCAGATCTATAAAAAAACATTGAAAGTGGTGCTTTTGTGATTCTACTACGGATATTGGTAACATTTCTGACTTTATGGCCGAGATTTTCAATGACTAGCTTAATATTCTGCACTGGTGTTGTTCAATACAACTCTATATGCTCTTTCCTGTTCTATTTGGTATGTACGAAAGTTGATTTTTTTATCGTTTAAGTAGTTTACGAGGATTCTATAAGTTTTAATACTATTCGTCATTATTCTTATCTGACCATTCTTAGTGTCTTACATATAAATTCAGTGGAATCAATAATATCAGAAAAACTTTTCATCATAGCATTAATATTTGAAACATTTGGAATTATTATCGGAGGAGGTTTAGGTTCATATTCTCTATCAACATGAGATCAGTATTTAATGCAGAAAAACCTGTTTTGATTTACATGAATATTTGTTTTTGTAACATTATTCACTTCAGCTGCTTGTTTCGATGTACTAGCCTGAAGTTTGGTATGCATTAAATTGTTGTTGTTATTTTGTTAAACTGTTTTTGTTTTAGAGTTGGAACTAACGGTAGCAGTATTATTGTTTTCACACCAGACACTGCTGATTGTTGTTGATTAGTCTTTTATTTCTAAATATTTTTGGGAATTCTGATAATCGTTGTTTATGTAATCTAGACGGAGGAACTATCTGCCAGCTTACAACGTCATTGTCATTATCATCATCCATGATGATAAAGAATGTAATTTTTTTTAAGTATTATTGCTTTTATTAAAGATCTCAAACAAATTCTTGTACATGAGTATACGATCGCAGTCAGATTATATTCGTACAATAATTTTGAAAATTGTTTGAGATTGAAGAAGGCTTTGAAAGGTGAAGCCAGAGAGTGTGTGTGTGTGTCGTTGCTCATCCAGCCATATAATGTGCCAACAGTTATAGAGCAATAAAAGCTGCAATATGGTCGCCCAGAGTTGCTTATTCGATGCCAATTGCAACAGATGAAGGAAGTTCAGCACATACCTGAAAACGTGATCGATAATTTAGCAGCATTTTTGGAATCTGCGAATGGTCCTCAACATTTGTCGAATACAAATCTGATGGAGGAGTTAATCCAGAAACTTCCAGTGAGTAAACGTTTGGATTGGGCCCAGTTTACCTGAACTTTACCTTAGTTGCTGACTATTTCGGATTTTAGTACCTAGCTCCGTCGTCTTGCAAGTTTGGTAAGAAGTGTGCAAATAAGTACTTCAAGTGGCAATAGATCTAGGATAGATTTGTTGTTCAGAGTACTCCCAATGGTTGTATGGTTCTTTATGGACCAAATTGTGCTATTGAAACTTATGTGCTCCTAGATGAAGGTTCTTCTGTCACCAAAGCTCTTTAGTGAGACGGCTTGAACTGCAAGGTCGACAAAGTGAATTTCAGTTGGTATGGTGGTAAATCGGTACAAGAACCAGTTATGTTATGTGAGCGGTGTTTTTAAGGAGAGGAAATATACTTTGAAAAATGTGTATGGTGTCTTGAATTTGAAGTTGCCTAGTCAAACTTTTAATGCGGATTTAGTAGAGAATCGTGGTGTGCCTTTAAACTCATATGAATGTGTGGCTCCAAAGGTATTAATCAGTTTAGACCATTGCCATTTAGGATTGCCCGATGAAATAGTCCCTTTGGAAGATGCTGGTCCATATGCTGCCAATACGCCTCTTGAATGGGTTGTTTTTGGAAACGTGAAAGGAGGTCGCCCTGGAACACAAACTTGTTTGCTGACAACACTGTTGGATAATTTGGTGGCAAGTTATTTTGAAACTGAAAATTTTTGGCGTTAAAGCTCTACCGTGATTTGCGTGCACGAGAGATATTAAGAATTTCCACGAAGGAGGTTGCCGGAAAATTTGAATCCAAACTACTATGGTGTAATGATGACATAGTCCTACCATGGCCCTCAATCGATTTTTGAACCGGAAAGAAAAATGAAAAATAATCCTGATTTTGGTGTGGCCTAATACCGAATAATGAGTGAATATTTGAAAAAGAACTATGTACGCAAATTATCATTGAGAGAAGTTGATTCATTTCATCCGAGAACATGGTACATGCCCCACTTTGGTGTTGTGAACCCTTATAACCCAGGGAAAATGCGTATGGTGTTTGATGCAGCAGCAAAGGTGGAAGGTGTTTCATTGAATTCGAAGTTATTGAAAGGGCCTCAGCAGTACAAACCGTTGTCATCAGTTTTGTTTAATTTCGGAGTCGGTTCCGTAGTTGTATGTGGAGACATAAATGTAATGTTACATCAAGTTGTTGTTTCTGAGGAAGACAGGTGTTCGCAGAGATTCTTGTTGCGAGATGATGATAGTGATCCACCTGAATTGCATGAAATGCTTGTGATGACGTTTGAATCCGCCTGTTCGCTCAGTATTACCCATTACCTAAAGGAAATAAAGAAACGACGCGTTCGTTTTTGTTCTCATTCGTTGACGAACTAAATGAATTCTTTGTCCCTATATTCTACTGCAGTAGTTTCATTCAGTTTATTAATTTGGAAATTAACTGTTGTAAAAGTACATAAACAAACAGAAAGTGTAGACTCAGTAACTACTAGCTCTAATTATAAAATTTAGTTTGTTGGGGATAAGGAGTGCTTAATTCACTTATAAATTCTTTTGAATAATTTTAATACTTTTTTATTGGAACAAAACCGGTTGCTCAAAAAAAAATTGCGAACGAATCAATACTGTAAAAACGAAACACGATTGACATTATTTACTGTTACGTCATGACACATACATGCATATTTTCAAAAAGTATCAAAAACCCTTATCTTGTTCAAAGGATTAACTTTTTGTTTTGACAAAACGGTAGATACTTTTATGTTTCCGCATGAAAGTAGGCTAAGAAGAATGAAATGCATAAAAAATAATAAAAGCATGTTTTATTGCAACTATTTTATGGTTTTCACATTTTCCCAATTAATTTTTGTAGTTTCTTTTGCGTATTCCATATTTTAAATGCGACAAAATAAAAAAAATTAAATACACCCAGCTAATGTTCTGTTGAGTAGAACCAAGGAATATGGATATAAAGAATGCACATTATGTAGAAGCAAAATTTCTTATGGCGGGTTGTAATATTACGATATTGATATTTTGTGCTTCTTTTCTTACTATGTGGTATTAATTATATTTTATATTTGAAAAAAAATTAAATAAAAAAGTGTGAATTTAATTTTGGTTATATTTTTTCTTATTTGGTGATTTTTTTCACAAATGTTGGTTACAATATTTTTTTCGTGGCAACACTGACAAGAATAAGTGATTTCAAAAACATTAATGAAAAAGTGGTGAAACAACGAAAATTCCTTCCCTTCTATCTTTCCCCTCGCGTCATGAAATATTTCTGAATCATATCCTAAAGTATGTTGAAATGCACATTCTTTATACATACTTTCTATTCTTTAGGAGAACTCTAAAATGTTTTTATATTCCTCAAACCCTCCAAATATGTTTATGACAAAAACTGTTTTTTTGCACTTCACGCTTAATTTATTGATTTCTCAAACATTTCTGATGTGATATCCAAAATTTAAACTTTGATGGAAAGGGGAGGGCTGAACCTTTAAAATGATATGCATATACAGTGACGTAGAAAACTGTACACACTTCCCGAAAAAATTATGTTCTGTAAAACCTGAAAACTGATTTTTTTTTTTAGTTTTTAATGTTTACTTTTTAAAAATATGGTTGGGAAATGTTGTATCTAGTACAAAAAATAATACGATGTATTTTTTTATATAAAGATTTTAAGGTTTTACAGAACGTAATTTTTTTGGGAGGTATGTACAGTTTCCTGTGTCACTGTGTGTATTATTCTTAATACCCTAATGTTTACGAAAAGCGAAATAATAATATTTGTGAAAAAGGTAAATATTAGCCGACTTCTAGTAATCGTTCAAACATAAAAACGGCAAATCTTTCGATAATCAATTAAGATCCATTAAAAATTCTGAACATTGGTCCTCAATTTTGTCAAGGACAAAATTGTTCCCAATTTCATTCTCGGAGCAGTATTTCCTAAAAATATCAATAGAGTCTAAAACTTATTTTTTAGAAATTTCCTTCATATCGAATCGATCAAATGAGGAGCTCAAAAACTGAAACCCACGGTTAAGCACGGTGATGGGTGCGTAATGGTTTGGGGATCATTTTCGGCATCTGCGCCTGGTGTATTACACTTTACCGATAGTACCGTGGATCAGCCTAAGCAGCAGAAATTTTGTCACTTTGTAAGCAGGAAATTTGTCTTGGTGAAAACTTTTATTTTTATTATTCGAAGGAATGTAATCAAGATACAATAAATAAGTGTATTAACTGTGTTAGAGTAAATAACAGATTAAATCGACCAAGAGTAAAGACTGTCCTGTATATCAAAATAAATTGAATGCAAAAAGAGGAGTGGCATAACAATCACGAAAAATATAAGGCATATACACGAACTTACAGACGGTATTAAATAACAATAACCAATTAGAAATATTAGCAGAAATAGAAAAGCCTGAATTTATAATACTTTCGGAAACCCATTTAACCAAAGAAATGAATGAGGAAGAAACGCAGTTCATTAGTCACAACCAATTTGTAACGTTATAAAATTAGACAAGAACAGATGGAGTAATAACATACTTCAAAAAAAGCTGGAATGTTAAAAATTATCTTTGAAAAAATGATTAAACTGCGATATAATAATAGCTGCTGATTTTAATATAGATTGGCGTAAGATGGTTTTTATAAAAATAAAATGCAATGTTTGCTGGATGATAATAGCCTTAAACAAGTAAAAGAAGGGTTTACATGAATTACACAGAGTTCGAAAACATTAATTGATTTTGTTATAATAAATAACAACAATATATCGGCAAAGACCAATAGTTCAAATAAAATTACGAATCATGAAGCAATAGACATAACAGTTAGTAATATGAGACACAACAACAACGGCATTGGTTATAAAGAAATCGATATTTTTAAATACCCCGCTTAACGCTGTTTCAGTATTACGTTGTAGTATTGAGATTCCCCTAAATCGTGCATTGTTTTGATACTTTTGGTGGACTATATAGCGACCTTGTTTACTATGTATCTTTTTCAACACTATTTTGTTACCCTGTCGAGAGTAAAGATTCCAACTGTATTTAGCTGAGTTGCTATGTATTTACATACATATGTACGTGTTAAGCTGTCTCGTTTAACGCTGCAACTTATTGAAACGTATCCCCCACGTTAAGCGGTGTTTTACCGCATAGTAAACAGCAATAAAAAGAATGAATATGAATATAGATTTAAATGACATCGTGATTGTCTTTGATAATTATCTGGAAAATGTAGGTAAAAATATGACGAGAAGGCGAAAAATGAAGGAAAATTGTAATACAAATTGGTTTAATGAAGAAGTAAGACGTTTAAAAAAAGAAAAAATTGAAAATTTCAATATAGCAAAAATAGAAAACTCTAGCGGAGCGTGGGCTATATATAAAGCGATGCGAAATTTATGTAAAGTTAAAATTGAAAACGCAAAAAACAGATATATTAATAACAAAATTAATAATGCTACTGACCAAAAAGAAATGTGGAAGGAGATAAAAAAATTTATTTTTAGAAGAAATCATAGTGCAATAGAAACTGTATAATTGAACAGCTAGAATATAAGGACAATTTTGATATCGCAGATAATTTTAATAAATATTTTATAAATAGCATTAAGACGATAAGAGATGAGATAAACAATTGTAGTGTACTTATAATAATGAAGTGTACTATGCATTAATATGCACTAATACATATAATAATTAAACTATTTTTAATGTAATTTAAAAACCAAGCAGTCATTCAAATAGTAGCAAGAAATATACAACACAAATATTAACAAGAATTTTTTTACATTTACAAGTACATATTAAAAATACAAATTTCAAATTTTCAAATTATACAAAATTATTAAAAATCCATGGTATAAGAAATATAGAAGATAGTTTCAATCAAAACTTGTTTTATAAAATTAGGTTGTTTGAAGTTTTTTTCTCTTATAAACTATATATATAGCGTTGTCACAATCATAATTTTGTTGTATATTCCCAATAAATTTTTTATGACAAATATGTAATTAATTGTTCCAAATTTTTAAAAAATCAGCATTTGGCTTAAGTAAACCTCCCTCGGACAATAAATTTATGGTTCTAATTTATGCAGATATACAATTTTTTCAAAATATTTTTCAATTGAATTGAATTTATTATTTTCAAAGAAAAAGTGGGAAATTTAAAATTTATATGGTAGCATTATTTTAACTTAAACGTTGAAATTCTTAAGCATGCCAGATAGTGAATTTTAAAAAATAAAAAGAGAATGACACTACCTTCAATATTTCTTATACCATACAAATCATTAAACAATACAAAATTAATACATTTTCTTTCAAAAATATTTTCATTTACTTCATTTGTTGGCAATAAATTGTATTGTTGTAGGCCTTTATAAAACAACGTTTTCTGCATCTGGGTTGACTTCAGTCATAGAATTCGAAAGTTGTTTGCATTCCTCAGCATGCTTTTGAAGTTTCCGCAATCTTGACAAATGAATTGCTGTATTGCATGTATACAATATAGTTGAACCGTATTCGAAGTGTGGTTTGATTATGGTGTTATATATAGCCATCAATGTATATTTTGATATTATATTCCTAATCCTTTTCAAGAAAGTTTTTTGTCAATTACAAAGCCTCGGTATTTTATATATTCGACCTTTTCTATCACAGAATCATTTATCTTAAATGCTTCATAAGAATTCAAGTTTATTTCCATTATTTTCGTTTTGTTCTCATTTAATTTCAATTTATTCATTTTAAGCCACACATTTATTTTCCGAACGTCGTATTTCAATTTTCCTGGGTGTCATAAGCATACAATACAATTTTGCATCTTTCTAATAATTTGGACATGTCATTTATATATAATATAAACAATAAAGCACCTAGAATTGAACCTTGAGGTACTCCGAAATTATTAATCGGTTCCTCACACATAGTATTCATTAATTTATTTGTTTGTTTTTGGTTCTCTATGTATGACTTGAAGCATTCCAATTCGATTTGTCTTATTCTTATAAATTAAACTAAAAAAAGATATTAAAATAGCAACACTGGTTGAATAAACAATAAATATAAATAAAGCTCTGCGAAAATTTAATTAAAAACAAAAAAAATTAGTATTTTAAAATAAATAAAATAGACAGGACTATTAAAAACCATATAAAAAGTGAATGAAATAAGTGGGACATTGAATTTATTGAAAGAAAAGTTGTGCTAAATCAGCGATGGCTGATCAGTGCAGTAGGTGTAGGACATCAATTCGTGGAGAATCGGGAGTTCGATGCGCGGGAGTTTGTAACAAAGTGTATCATTGTTCTAGTAAATGTTCAGGAATAGATCAGTATTCACTAAAAATTTTGGAGCAAAATAATTTTATACGCTTTATGTGCGATGATTGCATGCAATACGTACAAAATATAGATATGGTGGTGAGAGATATTCAAGAAGCTGTGCAAAAAAACAAACAAAACTTAGTTGAATATAAACATGAATTTGGATCAACATTGAAGGAGAATGAAAGAGAAATTAAGGAACTCTTAAAGGCAATTGAAATAAGATATGATGAAAGAATGAAAAAAATGGATAAAGTTCAAAAATCCTGTGAGAAAAATGTGGAGGATGTTAAGAAATTATATGTAAATATTGAAGAATTTGAAAACAACAACAAAAAAATATGTAAAGCAATTGAAGAAAATAATATTAGTATGTGCAATGAGATAAAGAAAGTGATCAAAGAAAGAAATGAGAAACAAACAAAGTTGTCGTATGCAGATACAGTTAAAAGCAAAACGGTAATATCAGATATAAAGAAGCAGGTAACTTTAATAGTGAAGCCAAAGGAGAAGCAGGGTTCGGATAAAACTACAGAAGAGCTGAACAAAAGAGTAGATCCAGTAAATCTAAAAATTACGAATGTCGAAAATAGAAAAAATGGAACTGTGGTAATACAGAGTGAAAATGCTGAAGAGAGAGAGAAAATAAGAAAAGCAATACAAAATGAACTTGAGGATGGATATGAAATAATGGTGCCCAAACCCACTGTGCTTAAACTAAAAATAACAGACATAACATTTAAATATGAAGACAATGAAATTATTGAGAAATTGAAAAGTCAGAATCCAATGATTAATATAGGTGAAATCAAAATTGTGGGAAAATATGAATATAAGAGGAACAATAAAATTATATATAATGTTATGCTGACGGTAGATAACGAAACTTACACAAAAATGATTACAGCGCGAAAAGTAAACTTAGGATGGGAAAGATGCAGAGTATTTGACGGAACGGATGTGCTACAGTGCCTTAAATGTAAAGGATATAATCACAAGGCCAAAGACTGCAGAAACGAGGAAGTATGTTTAAAATGTCATGGAAGTCATAAAACAAAAGAGTATATTAAGGAGAGAATTGTCAAATGCATTAACTGTTGCAGAATAAATTTAAAACTAAATATGTCGCTGGATGAAAACCATCTTACGAACGATAAGGAATGTCAGGTTTATCTTAACAAATTAAACATGAAGAAAAAGAGACTAGGCTTGATTGAATAACAACTAAGGAATATTAATGCTCTATATACAAATGTTCAAGGATTGCTGAATAACTTTAATATGATTGAGATAATTGCTGCCACAAGGAAATTTGACTTTATAATATTAACCGAGACTCATCTAACCGAAAATATTGAGGAAGGCGAAATAATCTTACAGGAATATGATCACGTTATCTCATTATCTAACTCAACGAGAACAGGTGGTGTAATTATATACTTTAAAAAGGACTGGAAGGTGAATAAAATTTTAGAAATTCGTGAAGATTCAAAATATTGGGTCTTATCGTGTGTAGTGGAATATAAAAAAACTCGTCTGATTGTTACAGCGGTATATAGATCACCAAGCTGTAGTGAAGCTGAATTTTGTATGGCATTTGATGAATGTTTAGACGTGATATGTGATTACAACTGTGATATAGTTATAAGCGGAGATTTTAATATAGATTGGGCACAACAAAATTTTTATAGAACGAGAATTGAAAACAGTTTGAACGACAATGGTCTTAGGCAAATAGTGAACGATTACACCCGAGTAACGGAAACATCAAAGACACTTATAGATTACGTAATAACAAATAGCTATAATGTATCGGTTAGGAACAGTTTAAGTAATAAAGTAGCGGATCATGAAACATTGGTTATTGTCATTAACATGAAGAGTGAAGAAATCACCTTGAACGAAACCGATAAAAGAGAAAAGACAATATTTAAGTATAATAAAAATAATTTTTATAGTCAATTAAATTGTGCAATAAATCGTAATTCAATACACAGTGTCAGTGAAAGGGCTTTAATGATTGATAAGAGCTTGGAAGAAACTATTAACAAATTTACAAAAATTAAAAAAGTAAATGTGAAAAACATCGTCAATGAGTGGTTTAACAACTGCGGTCATTAAAACAGGAAAAAATTGGAAAATATAACAAAGCGAAATTGGAGAATACTGATGAAGCCTGGTCGGATTATAGATCGATCCGGAATGTATATAAAGCAAGGGTTGAGAAGGAAAAAAATAAATACATTAATGATAAAATCAATAATGCCAGCAACCAAAAAGGGATGTGGAAGGAAATAAAGAACTTAGTTCTAAAAAGGAAACAATCTGTGATAAAAACTGTGATTTTTAATGGTGTTGAACATAAAGACAATAGAAACATCGCTGGTCTTTTTAACGATTATTTTATAAATAGCATTAAATTAATAAGAGACTCAATCGAAAATGTGCAATATGTTAATAATATACAGACAGTTAATAGAAAATTCAAATTCCGTGCAATAACAAATGTAGAGCTTAAGAATATAGTAATGACACTTAAGGAGAAACCTGATTACTGTAAGATATCGCGAAAAATGTTGGTCGAAAATTGGAGCATAGTCGGAGAAATTTTATTAAAAATTGTGAATTCATCATTGGAAACAGGTGAATTTCCGGATTGTTGGAAGGAAACAATGGTTACACCAATTAAGAAAGTGGCAAATACATTAAAATGTGAAGAATTCCGTCCTATTAACTCTTTAAAGACTGTTGAAAAAGTTTTAGAGAAGGTCGTGAAAGAACAACTGGAAAATTATTTGGATGAAAATTCAATCATTTCAAAGTACCAGTCAGGATATAGAAAGAAATTCTCATGTGAAACAGCTGTGAATTATGTGATTAATCGATGGAAAAAAATTGAGAAGAAGCAAAAAATTATGGCAGTTTTTTTAGATTTTAAAAGAGCATTCGAGACTATAGACAGAAACATAATGGTTGAAAAATTATATATGTATGGAGTACAAGATGTGGAGCTTGAATGGTTTAGATCTGATTTAAGTAACAGAACGCAAATTACGATTATAAACGGTGTAAGGTCACAACCAATGGAGAATGATTATGGAGTCCCACATGGATCGATTTTGGGAGCGTTATTATTCAGTATTTATATAAACGATATGCCTGAGGTTTTAACTAAAAGTGAATTTATTCTGTATGCTGATGACACCTTGATATACACAATTGGAGATACAGAACAACAATGCAGAGACAATTTAATAAATGATATAAATAATATTAATATGTGGTTGAAAATGAATAAATTGAAATTAAATGAGAGTAAAACTAAAATAATAGAAATAAATATGAATAGTAATTCCGAAATTAAAATTAATGATAAAATAATAGAGAAAGTTGACCAAATTAAGTACTTAGGTTTCATTATTGATAAAGAGCTTAAATTTAAAGAGCATATACAATACATTTGCAAAAAAATTGGTAAAAAGATAGGTTTTTTAAAAAGGATCCGGAATAAAGTTTCATTATTAACTGCAATTAATATCTACAACACAACTATAAAACCGCATTTTGAATTTGGATCTACAATTATTTATACATGCTGTAATTCAACACAACTCGAACGACTACAAAAGTTACAAAATAAAGCAATGAGGGCAATTTTACGATACAACAGATACGCGTCAATCCAATTCATGCTTAATACACTCAAATGGTTGAATATAAAACAACGACTGGAGCTAAACACCATAATTTTTATTAGAAAAATGAAGCAGGGAAATGCCCCTGAATACCTCTGCGAGCAAATTATGTATGTGGGTCAGGTTCAACCTTATGGATTGAGGAATGCTGACAACTTCAGACTGCAACGAGTCACCTCAACATCAATGCAACAGTCATTATTCTACAAGGGTCTTAGATTATATAACGCTCTGGAAAATTATATAAAGAATGAGCAGAACAACAATGTTTTCAGAAAGGAATGTGTAAATTTTGTAAAAAGAATAACGTAATTTTGTAATTTATTTAAAAGTGATTTTATAATTTATAGAAAAGTAATATTGTAATTTATTAAAAAGTGATTTTGTAATTTAGTGAAATGAAATTTGTTAAAGTATGAGAAAATACTAATAAAGATTTATATTTATTTATTTATTATTTATATTCCGTACTTATAAACATTTTTTAGCATGATATCTCTATCTCTCTGTCAATAGTCACGAAAGCTCTTTTAAAATCAAGAAAAATTGCCATCATTCTATTTACTTTGCTACGACCTTCTATTCGCTTATAACATAATTCATTGTAGTTTATACCGTTATATTCAATAAACTGCTCAAGTTGTATCCTAACTACTTTCTTCATTTTTTCACATGTCTTAAGGTATTTATAGATCAAAATTTCCCACATTACCTTGCCTTGGGCACTTTTTCGAACGGTGTTAAGATTGATATTTTCCAATTTTCCGGAAATATACCAGTCTCCTGACCACATTGACACACAAATGTAACAAAGCATTTGACACACTTGTGAACAAATAAAATAATTTTGATTGGCGGGCATATAAGTTATAAGAAAAATAATATTAATTTTTGTATAAACAAATTGATTATAACCAAAAGAAAATTGTATAAATACCACGGAACATTTTTGAATAAATCAGAATTAATTTTGAATTGTAAAACAAATCATTATTATTTCTCAAATATTCTGACTGAGCATTTTAACCAGCAGTCATTTTAACTGTTGCAGCCAATTGCAGATTTATAATCTTATTGGCTAATCAGATCATTATACAATGTCAATATGATAACTGTGGTAATAGAATAACTGTGGTAAATTCAAAAATTTAAATTTCGACAAATAACATTGGATAAATTGAAAACAATTTGAAGAAAAAATCGGACTATAATAACATGATCATAAATAGTTGGCATATTGCCGGTTTAATAATGCTAAGGATAGTGAACACATCACAACGTGAAGTGTATGAATAACAAATATGACCATGAGCGTGTATCAAATAAAATTATACTTGACAACTGGAATGTAACAGGAAATATTATGGTGAAAGTAATAAACACTTCTTCAGAGGCACGTATTTTTCCTGATAATTAGAAAAAATCAACCGTTTAGATTATACCATTATTATAGATTAGACCAATAAACTCTCTGAAAACTTGCGAGAAAATAATTGAAAAAGTAGTAAAAGATCAGCTTGAAAAATATATAGAAAATAGTGACATACTATCTAAATACCAGTCAGGATTCCGTAAGAAACATTCGTGTGAAACCACGGTATACTATGTCATAAGTGAATGGAGAACAGGAGGAGAAGATAAGGGGATTATAGCAATATTTCTTGACTTCAAACGAGCTTTTGAGACGATTGATAGAGAAATAATGCTGAATAAACTATATATGTATAGAATAAGAGGAATTGAGCTAGATTGGTTTAAATCGTACCAGAAAAAAAGAAGGCAAACGACAAAATTAAATGAAAGAGAATTTCATGAAATAATAAATAACTTCGGAGTGCCACAAGGCTGCATTTTGGGAGCATTGTGTTTATAATCTATATAAATGATATGCCAAGTATTTTAGAAAAATGTAAAGTTGTTTTGTACGCTGACGACACTCTGATATATAGTATAGCAAATAGTGATGAAGAATGTCGCGAAAATATCAAGTATGATATGAAAAAAATTGACGAATGGCTTAAAATGAATAAACCCAAACTAAATGAAAATAAAACAACATGGTATAAGAAATATAGAAGGTAGTTTCATTCTCTCTCTATTTTTTGAAATTCACCATCTGACATGCTTAAGGATTATGACGTTTTCGTTAAAATAATGCTACCATTTAAATTTCCCACATTTTCTATGAAAATAATAAATTCAATTCAATTGAAAAATATTTTGAAAAAATTTTATATTAAAGTATTTCTGCTTAAATTGGAATCAAATGTAATTATACATATAAAAATTTATTGTCCGAGGGAGGTTTACATAAGCCTAATGCCGATTTTTTAAAAATTTGGAACATTTAAATTCTAAATTACACATTTGTCATAAATAATTTATTGGGAATATACAACAAAATTATAAATATGGCAACGCTACATACATAGTTTGTGAAAAAATGAAACTTCAAAAAACATTATTTTAAAAAATAAAGAGAGAATGAAACTACCTTCTATATTTCTTATACCATGATAAAACAAAAATAATCGAAATAAACTTACATTCAGAGGACGGTAGATTTATATACGGTAACCGTAAGTCTATAGCTGATGAGGTTTAAAATGTCAAAATGTTGTTTTTTTTTGTGTTTTGTTTCGATAATCATTTTCGCATTTATAAACCTTCATTTGTACCGTATGTATCCTTAACGATAAGCACTGTAGAAATTGTTCAAGATTACTATTTCAAAGCCAATTTTACAAAAAATTTTGCAAGCTGATTAATAATATTTAAGCTTTTAACACTAAATAAATAAATAAATATAAATCTTTATTAGTATTTTCTCATACTTTAACAAATTTCATTTCACTAAAATACAAAATCACTTTTTAATAAATTACAATATTACTTTTCAATAAATTACAAAATTACTTTTCAATAAATTACAAAATTACGTTATTCTTTTTACAAAATTTACACATTTCTTTCTGAAAACATTCTTATTCCGCTCATTCTTTATATAATTTTCCAGAGAGTTATATAATCTAAGACCCTTGTAGAATAATGACTGTTGCATTGATGTTGAGGTGACTCGTTGCAGTCTGAAGTTGTCAGCATTCCTCAATCAATAAGGTTGAACCTGACCCACATACATAATTTGCTCGCAGAGGTATTCAACCATTTGAGTGTATTAAGCATGAATTGGATTGACGCGTATCTGTTGTATCGTAAAATTGCCCTCATTGCTTTATTTTGTAACTTTTGTAGTCGTTCGAGTTGTGTTGAATTACAGCATGTATAAATAATTGTAGATCCAAATGCAAAATGTGGTTTTATAGTTGTGTTGTAGATATTAATTGCAGTTAATAATGAAACTTTATTCCGGATCCTTTTTAAAAAACCTTTACCAATTTTTTTGCAAATGTATTGTATATGCCCTTTAAATTTAAGCTCTTTATCAATAATGAAACCTAAGTACTTAATTTGGTCAACTTTCTCTATTATTTTATCATTAATTTTAATTTCGGAATTACTATTCATATTTATTTCTATTATTTTAGTTTTACTCTCATTTATATCATTTATTAAATTGTCTCTACATTGTTGTTCTGTATCTCCAATTGTGTATATCAAGGTGTCATCAGCATACAGAATAAATTCCCTTTTAGTCAAAACCTCAGGCATATCGTTTATCTAAATACTGAATAATAACGCCCCCAAAATCGATCCCTGCGGGACTCCATAATCATTCTCCATTGGTTGTGACCTTACACCGTTTATAACCGTAATTTGCGTTCTGTTATTTACATAAGATCTAAACCATTCAAGCTCCACATCTTGTACTCCATACATATATAATTTTTCAACCATTATGTTTCTGTCTATAATCTCGAATGCTCTTTTAAAATCTAAAAAAACTGCCATAATTTTTTGCTTCTTCTCAATTTTTTTCCATCGATTAATCACATAATTTACTGCTGTTTCACAGGAGAATTTCTTTCTATATCCTTGATTGAATTTTCATCCAAATAATTTTCCAGTTGTTTTTCACGACCTTTTCTAAAACTTTTTCAACAGTCTTTAAAGAGTTTATAGGACGGAATTCTTCACATTTTAATGTATTTGCCACTTTTTTAATTGGTGTAACCATTGTTTCCTTCCAACAATCCGGAAACTCACCGGTTTCCAATTATGAATTCACAATTTTTAATAAAATTTCTCCGACTGTGCTCCAATTTTCGACCAACATTTTTCGCGATGTCTTACAGTAATCAGGTTTCTCTTTAAGTGTCATTACTATATTCTTAAGCTCTACATTTGTTATTGCACGGAATTTGAATTTTCTATTAACTGTCTGTATATTATTACCATATTGCACATTTTCAATTGAGTCTCTTATTAACTTAATGCTATTTATAAAATAATCGTTAAAAAGACCAGCGATGTTCCTATTGTCTTTATGTTCAACGCCATTAAAAATCACAGTTTTTATCACACGCCCATGTTCTGAAAAACGCATATCGCTTAATGTTTGCGTTTTCGATTTGAAAACGCCATATTGGTGTTCTGACAAACGAAATCGCTAGAAATTTGGCGTTTTCAAATCGCTAGGGTATACTGAAGTGATCTGGTCTTTTTTATTCAAACTCTACCTTAAATTAGCAATAAAATAATACACAATTTAAATTTAATATGTTTTCTTTTTATTTCAATGAAAACTTTTACCATTTTTTGACGATTTAAACTAAAAATATTGAATACAAAAATTTGCTTTGAGTTTGTTTACTGTTTGTACCATTTGTTTACTTATCAACTGGCGATTTATGCAAACAGCTGATCAGATTGATCTTCGAAAAAAAATTTAATACTAGTGGTGTTAATTTTACAACTAATTATTTGGTTATTTCTTTTTAAAATTTTGATATTAATATTTGCAGTTTATTAAATTCACATATCTATATTAAATCGTAAAAATAAACCCTGAATAAAAGTTAAAAAATAATTTAAAAGCTATATAAAGTACTTTAAAACGTTTATGGGAGCAAATAAATCATACAGAATTTTATTTTAAACCGGCTACACGTGTTAAAAAGTACCAATTATTCGTGATTGTTTATAAGTAACATCTCTAACTGAAAAGATGCATTTGCCACAATTTTTCTGAAAACTCACAAATAAAATACGTAAATTATATAAAAATTACGCATGATCTGGTTTGTCCAATGGATTGGAAAAGTCCTTTAGTGTTCTTTCATTATCATTTCTTTTGCTTTTTGGTTTTTTAAAGCTAATATAGCAAGCAAATACGCTGTAGGCATTTTAATTTTTTTCATTTGTTTATGTTTTGTTAAGATAAAACATATGTTTTCATTGTTCGAATGCAACTTCGAAAAATGCAAAACGCCAGCAAATCGCTTCGTTTTCAGAACAGGTTATCATGCGTTTTGCGTTTTTCAAACCGTAAGCGATTTGAAAACGCTGCGTTTTCCAGAACATGGGCGACAGATTGTTTCCTTTTTAGAACTAAGTTCTTTAGTTCCTTCCACATCCCTTTTTGGTTGCTGGCATTATTGATTTTATCATTAATGTATTTATTTTTTTCATTCTCAACCCTTGCTTTATATACATTTCGGATCGATCTATAATCCGACCAATTTCCAATTTCGCTTTGTTATATTTTCTAATTTTTTCCTGATTTAATGACCGCAGTTCACTGTTAAACCACTCATTAACGATATTTTTCACATTTACTTTTTTAATTGTTGTAAATTTATAGTTTCTTCCAAGCTCTTATCAATCATTAAAGCCCTTTCACTGACACTGTCTATTGAATTACGATTTATTGTACAATTCAATTGACTATAAAAATTATTTTTATTATACTTAAATATTGTCTTTTCTCTTTTATCGGTTTCGTTCGAGGTGTTTTCTTCACTCTTCATGTTAATGACAATAACCAATGTTTCATGATCAGCTACTTTATTACTTAAACTGTTCCTGACCGTTACATTTGTAGCTATTTGTTATTACGTAATCTATAAGTGTCTTTGTTGTTTCCGTTACTCGCGTGTAATCGTTCACTATTTGCCTAAGACCATTGTCGTTCAAACTGTTTTCAATTCTCGTTCTATAAAAATTTTATTGCGCCCAATCTATATTAAAATCTCCGCTTATAACTACAGTAGCGAGCACAAAAATGCAACACTGTGTCATATGATCTTTAATAAGATCTGTTTCAAAATAACGGTAACTAATTTATCTATTTTCTTTTGCTGTTAATTCTTTCAATTATAAGTTTTCAAAGTAACCACAGTTTATTCCAAATTCTGCTTTCAAAAGTTAAATATTTTTGAATTAGTGAAAAAAGTGCAAATTTTTAGCGAGCAAAAAAAATGCAACATAATAAAAAAATAGTTAAAGTAAGTTATTTATTTAATTATAATTGAAAATATCTTAAATAAGTTATACAACATGTGTTTTGTAATAGAAGCAGCTCTCAGCTGACAGCAAAACTGCAATCATTAAAGCCTTAGAAGAAGGAAAATCCATGCGTGAAGTTGGACTCCTCTTTGATGTAAATCAATCAACCGTATGTCGGATTAAATCTCGATTTTCCTTGAGAAATAGTGTGGAAAGGAAACCAGTTAGTGGTAATCCTCGAAAAACTACCTCTCGCCAAGACCGCCAGATGATTGCACTGGTTAAAAAAGATCCACGAAAGACCGCAGTGGACGTTGCTAATTTCGCAAATGAGCAAATTGGAGTCTCTATAGGCGTTCACACTGTTCGCCGTAGGTTGAAAGAGGCTAATTTGCATGCGAGACGACCCGCAAAGAAACTTCTCATCAGTGTAATCAATAAAAAGAAGCACCTGGAATTTGCAAAACGTTACAAGGATTGGTCAAATGAACAATGGGCTAAAGTCTTGTGGAGCGATGAAAGCAAATTTAATTTGTTTGACTCCGATGGGATAAACTTTGTTCGAAGACCGCCTGGACAGAGATATTCTCCAAGATATCAACTTCCAACCGTAAAACATGGCGGTGGATCAATAATGGTGTGGGGTAAGAAACGATATGTTTAAAAAAAAATTATTGATTTTACGTCACATATTTACAGGTGCGTTTTCCCATGATGGGGTAGGTCCCTTAACTCAAATCGAAGGAAAAATGGACGCCAAGAAGTACTGTGAAATCCTTGGAGAACACATGCTTCCTCATCTGCGGGAGAAAATGTCTCCTGGTAGCATATTCCAACAGGATAACGATCCAAAGCACTCAAGTCGCTTAGCTCGAAACTTTTTAAGCGACAATGATGTCAATGTTTTGGATTGGCCATCAAAGTCTCCCGATCTAAACCCCATAGAAAATCTATGGGAGCTATTAGATCGGGAAGTTAAGAGGAAACATCCGTCAAATAAGAGGCAATTAGAAGAAATTTTAAAAAGTGAATGGGAGAAAATATCCATTAACACATTAATAGCTTTAGTCGACTCTATGCCTTCTAGGTTGCAAGAAGTCATAAAAAATAAAGCCTACGCCACTAAATATTAATTTTAAGATTTTTTTTTTGTAAGAATTACTATTTAATTTAAATAAACACATTAAAAATTATGCTGTTGCATTTTTATTGCTCCCATGAAATTCGCACTCTTTTTAATAAATGACAAAATAATAGATCATTAATTAAAAATATTTACATAATGTTATTGATAATAGGTATCTATAACTGTAGGGATTAATAACCCAAAGAAATATTTTTAACTGGTCACCATTTTTTTAAAATTATCGCACTTAAAGATAATTTTACCCAACGTTGCATTTTTTGTGCTCGCTACTGTATATCACAGTTGTAATCACATATCACGTCTAAACATTCATCAAATGCCATACAAAATTCATCTTCACTACAGCTTGGTGATCTATATACTGCTGTAACAATCAGACGAGTTTTTTTATATTCCACTACACACGATAAGACCCAATATTTTGAATCTTCACGAATTTCTAAAATTTTATTCACCTTCCAACACTATATACATATATCTTTTAAACTACAACCTAGACCTACTATATTAAAATTTATTTATTTATTTTGCCTAAACTATGAGCAATGACAAATAACGTTTACATCTGCCATTTTCCTCGATGGTCATATAAAAATATGTTATTTGCATAAAGTGGAAATGTTATTGACTGCATGGAATAATTTTTTTTTTATTAATAGGTGCGGAGTTAAACATGACATAAAAATCAAAAGAAACTTCAATATATAAAATTTGTATAGTTTTTTTAATTGCTTTTATTAATTTCCTATGGAGGTTTGAGGGTTAATTTTTTTGACATTCCGCATACTCTTTAACAAAAACAAAATCCCTGTTGTTTTTGCATTGTTGTATTTGTTGTAGAGACGCTCCTATCTTATATAAATCTACCTTGATTCAGAGGAAATATTTAAAATATATGACAGTGATTGAAAAAGTCGAATATATAAAATACCTTGGTTTTATAATTGATAAAAAATTAAATTTCAATGAACAAGTAAACTACTTATGTAAAAAAGTTGGTAAAAAATTAGTTTTTTAAAGAGAATAAGAGGCAAAATATCCAAGTCTACAGCGATAAATATATACAGCATGATAATAAAACCACACTTTGAATATGGTTCCACTATTTTATTCACATGCAGTAGGACAAATCAATTAGCCAGGATGCAGGATGCACAACAAAATTGAGCGAGGAGAATAATACTAAATGCGATAGTTACACACACATAATTACAATGTTAACTAATCTAAAATGGAAGAGCATAGCACAACGGCTCCAATTTAACAAATAAAGATTTATTAGAAAATTAAAACAAGGAGACGCCCCGAAATACCTATATGATCAAATACAATATGTGGGAGACACCCCGCCATATCAATTAAGAAATGCTTGTGACTTTAGGATCCAAAGAGTGAAGTCAACAGAAATGCAGAAAACGCTATTCTCAAAGGGTCTACAGCTGTTTAACTCATTGGCAAACAACATTAAGGATGAAACAAATGAAAATGTCTTTAGATGAAAGTGTTTTAATTTTGTACTATTTAATAATTTGTAAAGTATTTTTAATTCTAATAATAATAATAATAAATAAAAAAATTCACTACAAACAGGAGTGTTTCCCCAAAAATTGGAAAACAGCGATGATAACAATAAATTGTCTTAAGCCTCACTTCGAATGCGGTGAGCATGTTACACAGCTCATTAAATATAAAATTTGCAAAAATTACAAAACAGAGCAATGAGAATCATGCTTAAAGTCAACTTCATGCTTGAATCCCTTAAATCGTTAAATGTAGACCAACGGCTTAAATTGAACATACTAAATTTCATACACAGAACTACAAACTGAGAAGCACCAGAATACCAAACTGAGCAAGTATCGTACTTTAGGGATTCTGTACTTTACCACCTTATAAATCCGAAATCGAAAGAGTATCATTATCATCACTGTTTTATAAGGGTTTTCAACTTTAATTTTTTTTTTGTTAATATAACATGGAAAAACTGCTCCAAACCAATTTAACTTCTAGATAATTTAAAAAAATACCCTATCAGCTACAAGTAGTTATTAATAACTATGTGTATCAAAAGTAATAGTAGTATATGCACAATAAAAGAAAAACATTTATTAATTATTAGTTAAGTTTGGTGATGCATACACTCATAGGTGTTAGATGCAGATCTCTTTTAAATGGCGTTATGTGCCTATACTACGCAAAGTAGAGTATCTCTGTAATATAGTAATATCCCCATGACAACGACCCCAAACAGACACAGAGATGTAACTGATTAAATTGAAGCCGTAATGAAAAATAAGGAATGTCTAACAATAAATTGAGTTACACAAAACGACGAAGGATTCTATTGAAGGAAATAGTTTTCTATTACATAGGCAAGACAAAAAAAAATTAATACTCCCACTTTTTTCTTTTATATTATTTTGTTATACTTTTAAAAAAATTTAAGAAGTCAACAACAGCGCGCATTAATAAATTACACCAATATTTCTCCATATTAAGATTTTATATAATGTAAACGAATTTTTGAAGAAGTTTCAAATGGTTAAATATTCTTAAATAAACTTACCAGTATGACCTTTAAAAGTAGTAATCAACTGTGGACCTTGAGTATCACAACGTAACATTGTTATCTGGCCAGCATGATCTCCAATAAATGCATATTTTGCTAATGCGTCAAACCTGAAATTCAAATTACACTAATTTAAATTATATAAATTTATTAAAAGAAATATCTTACTGCAATGCGGTACAAGCTGTTTCAAAATTGTACGTTCCAATGCGACACGCAGTTTTTGTACAATGATAAGCAAACAATTTGTCTTTACTACACGTTAAAATCCAATTATGAACTTTTGAAAATACAACAGCTACTACCCGTGCCTGATGGGCTAGGTAGTCCCGTACAAACAGAATTCTGTTACAATCCTCAGACAAAATGTACTCCGTTATAGTTCCATTTTCCTGGCCAACGTATAACTGACGTGTGTCCTGCACATAACATATACATGTACATCCTGATGGCATGTACTGACAAATACTAGGCCAATATTGGCCAGAATCACGTTTAAGCCAAACACGTATTGTTCTGAAGACAAAAAATAACAATGTTTTTGAATAATAATAATTTCACAGCTAATTGGATTAAACACTTCTTTACTATATAAGTCTCTTTAATATGTTAGTATTCACACAAATAAATCAATCAAATACTTCTTACTTGTCATCTGACACACTTATAACTCCATTTTCACCGGGCACTAAAATTGCAGCATTGATATCATCGCTACTTCCTTCCAATTTGCTTAGTAATTCTGGTCTCTTCGTACTAAATCGTTCATTCCTCTTGGGAGACGGCTTTATTTCCGCTGCCATTATTAGCAGAGACACTTGATAAATAATATATACAAAAGTAGTTCTGAATTTTATGGGGTGTGAAACAACTACAAAATCAGTTATAAATATTTTATATAAAAAACTTATCAACAACACTATACCTCCAAAATGAAACCTAATTATATGGAAAGAAAGCTACGTCAGTATACATTCTATTACAATTTTTCATCATATTGCCACACTAAAATGTTGACAACCCAATATACCAAAACGTGCAGCATTAAATTCATATTAACAGAAAAGCCAAAAATTTTCTTGTATTATATTTTTTTTTATTTATAATCACTTTGTTTCACAATACTCATTAAGAATTTATATACTATGTATAAATTTATTTATTGATACATACATAAATACATACACATATATATATTGTTCCGAAAGTGGAAATGGTGTTGTTAAAATAATAAACCATCGATATTTCATTTTTAATGGACTATCGATGGTTTTTTCTTCGATTGCGATAGTATTGAAATTTAAGCGGCAATTTTCAATTTTGCAAAGTAAAAACGTGACATTGAAATTGTATGAATTTTTAAAGTTTAAAGTTAAAAAATAGACACAAAGTTCGAAAAATTTTTATGAAGGAATTTTTATGAAGGTTTCTTTTTACACGGATTTGAAACTTCAAATCATGATGAAACTTCAAGCCGTGTAACTACACGGTTAAAATAAATATTTTTGTTGTTGTCAACTAATTGTAAGACCTTTCGGAAAGTATTCCGACAGTTCGAAACTATATCACCGGACGAAGGTCACCATTGGATAACTTGATGGATATCTCCAGTGATGATACCAACTTTAGTCTATAGCTGCAAAACTATCGATAATATCGATAGTTTTATTTTTAATAGTATCAAAATATAAACGGCAATTTTCATTTATTAAGTTAAGGTTGAAAAAAATAGAAACAAAGTTCAAAAAATTTTTATTAAGGACATCAACTATTAGGAAATAATTTACACTTATAGAACAGCTGTAAAATTAACTATTATATACAATCAAAATAGAAAATTTCGTTATGGGAAAAGATCCTACTTTCTACACTTTTTTGTGTGTTTCTATTATTTTTTCTACCGTTATATACATACGTATATACACATATACACATATATATACATCTATTTACACATATATATACATCTATTTATACCCGTGTGGTAGCGGATTAGAATTCTACCACAGTGGCTCCCTGCTTGTCGTAAAAGGCGACTAAAAGGGAGGGCAGAGGGAGAGGGTGCGGATGAAAAGTCTTGCATATACCCTATGACACTGATGCTTAAAAGCGAAACAATGCCGCTCAAAGTATTGAACTACCGTGGTATCACGATAGCACCGTGGGAATGGCGTACGGCATGCGTGTATGCACGCTCCTACGGATTACGATCGGAGCCTAGTCGTATAGGCATCAGAATTGATACCAGTAAAATTCTGATTATGGTATACTGGTATACACTTTAATATTTGGATTTGATGACATGGGCTGTCGGATGGGGTATTCTGTTACCAATATGTGCTGGAGTGAAATCTGGTACAGACGGCTTTCAGGCTAATACACCATCTGTCTCCGTCCCGTTAAAACCTGGCAAGCCTTGGAGAACGATCTTGGACTCGTCCCGTTGAGTTGGGGTGTAGGGGCAGTTAAGAATCGCTTCTGTTTAGCTCCCGGTCTGGCTCTGAACACAAGCTCTCATGAGGACTTGTGTCAACCCTCGCATGGCCTTCCTGCATTGCATAGATAACCATGGGACCACTATAAGGGTAACTACACAACGAATCCAAGACAACGGCTTCAAGTTGGGACCCAACAGAATGGATAACAACTTAAATAATTTACATAATTTACATAATTTTCATGATTCTTCAGGCGCTACTTCTCCAGCCAGCACCGAAGGTGCAAAGGAGATTCAACAGGACAGCCCTTTCCTGAATCCGTTCCGGAGGGCTTCGAGATTACTCCACTCACCACCGTTAAAACCGAACGGCGAGAGATCTCGCTCGTCACCACCGGAGTTGCAGAGGAACAAAATTTCTGAAATGGAGGTGGATGATTTCACCAAATTAGGCGATAAAATATCGGAGCTCGTAGAGATGATGGGCGGAGGAAGGAGGTCCATTCACCAGGTGATGCGCGATTTAGTGGCTTCTATATCGTCATTATACCAGCAAGCCGCTAAGGCTAAAGAACAGGAGCAAAGGGTCAGAACTAACGATAGAAGCACACAGACGATCTTACAACAGCAGACACCTTGTGCTTCCAAGAGGCAGAGGGATGAATTGGAAAAACCAAGGGGAACACCAACGAAGAAGACCAGAACAGTCCGACCTCGTGGACAAGTTAAGCCATCCGCTGAGGCTGGGAGTATCGACTCGTCGAGGGGACCAGCAACTGCGTCGAATCAGACTATGGCAGTGCTTACGGCGGCAAACGTAGGCACCCAGGATGGTAATGATTGGATCTTGAAAACTAGGAAGCGCAGAAAACCTCCAAGACCAGATGCAGTGATAATAAAGCCAACCGAGAAACTATCGTTTGCAGACATTCTAAGGAAGGTGAGGAATGCCCCGGAGCTTAAATCAGTTGGCGAGGATGTTCAGCTGGTGAAGAAGACACAAAGAGGTGAAATTCTTCTGGAGTTTAGAAGATCAACCGAGGTGGCTACGGAGATGCACCGTTCTAAGCTAAGGAGCTTATTGGCCGAAGAGATAGAGGTCAGAACAATAACTGAGGAGGCTACTTTCGAACTAAGATACTTGGATGAAGTAACAACTGAGGAGGAAATAATCGCCGCATGGAGGGACCAAATCGGGGAAATTCAATCGTCGGCTCTCAAGACTATCAGAAACGTCCCAGGGGGAACTAGGACGGCGATAATAGCAATCCCTATGAAGTTGGCAAGCAGGGCCGAGAAGGTTGGTAAACTGCGCGTAGGTTGGACAGTTTGCCGCTTATTGAGGAAAGTAACTCCAAAGAGATGCTATAAGTGCTTGGAGTTCGGGCATGTAGCAGGAAAGTGTCGCAGTAATAGCGACTGGTAAAAACACTGCTTTAAGTGCGGAGGGCAAGGCCACTTTGCCAAGACTTGTGGTCGTGACCCTCACTGCCTTCTATGTAGAGGCGATCCGGATGCTGACGCGAAGCATATCACAGGAGGACATAAGTGCGCACATTATCTGGCGGCACGACAGAAGTTGACAAGCGCGGGTAAATGAGAATCCTGCAGTTGAACTTGAATCATTGTGAAGCGGCGCAGGAGCTTCTTAAACAGACGGTGCGGGAACAGAAGATAGACTTGACAATATTAAGCGAGCACTATAGAGCACCTGAAAACCAACGTTGGATAGTCAGTAAATGTAACAGGGCCTCGATATGGTCTTGTGGAAAATTCCCAGTGGGAAATGTCGACAACAGGCGGGAAAGCTTTGTGAAATGCACCGTTAATGGGGTACATTTCTTCAGCTGTTATCTTCCCCCTAGCCTATCAATGGAGGACTTTAGACGCAGAATAGATGACATCGTCAAGGAAGCAAGGAACGTGAGACCTGTGGTAATTGCCGGGGATTTTAATGCCTGGGCAGTTGAATGGGGCTCGGCATACACTAACCCAAGAGGAGAATGCCTACTTGACGCATTTGCAACGCTAGAGGTTGTTTTACTTAATAGTGGTGACAAGGACACATTTTCGAGAAATGGACGCTGCTCTAAAATTGATCTGACATTCGTCCGCGACTCCCTGGCGACCTTATCTAGATGGATGGTGTCTGACACCTATACACATAGCGACCACCAGGCTATTATTACTGAGATCCGGGAACGCTCTACGGAACGTAACGTTCCTCCAGCACCGCCGAATCCTCTTTGGAAAGACTCCACTTTTGATAGGGAAACTTTTGTCCTCACATTGGAGGACACTCGGTTGTCCGGGAATGCGAATGACAAGGCGACGGAATTAATGCGCTCCATAGCGGAGGCTTGCAACGCATCTATGGCAAGGAGGCGTCACCTGCCTAGGAAGAAGCACGTATATTGGTGGAACGCGGATATAGCAGATTTAAGGCGTGAATGTAACCGCGCACGGCGGTTGTTCCAAAGAGCCAGAGGCCGTGCAGAATTTGTAGAACTACGGGAAAAATATAGAAGATGTAGGACCAGCCTTAATGGAGCACTTGCGCATAGCAAGAGAAGGTGCTACAGGGAAATGTGCGCCGATGTGGACGAGAATCCCTGGGGAACTGGATACAAGGTGGTGATGAGAAAGCTGAACTGCTTCCGACCACCAGCAACGACAGATGCAGCTAAGCTGCAATCAATTGTCGCGGAGCTTTTTCCGCGCAAGGCCGAAATCACATACTCCGTGCGAGATATGCGGTCACCTGAGGAAATCCCACGAGTTAGCAGGCAAGAATTGGAAGCAGTCTGTGTGGACATGAAACTCAATAAAGCACCGGGGATCCCAAACATTGCGCTTAAGGAGGCCATTAAAAGTAACACTGAGCTGTTTAGACAAGTGTTTGACGCTTGTATTCAGGAAAGGACATTCCCTAGGATATGGAAAAGGCAGAGACTGGTTCTCATTCCAAAGGGTAACAACGCGCATGATGCATCGGGATACCGCCCGCTCTGTATGATTGACACAGCTGGGAAACTTTTGGATAGGATAATTTGTAGGAGACTGGAAGCATTCTTGGGAGAAGATGGCTTGTCGGATCGCCAATTTGGTTTCCGGAAAGCCCGGTCCACGATAGATGCAATAGAGATGGCTATGACAATAGCAAAGGATGCTGTCAGCGGTGAGCGCTGGCTTAATGGCGACAAGGATTACTGCGCTATCATCACCCTGGATGTCAAAAACGCATTCAACTCTGCGGATTGGGATACCACTTTAGCAGTCCTAGATGGGAAGGATATACCGAATTACTTGATGGAGCTTATTAGAGACTACTTTAAGGATAGAGTGCTCTTATATGACACAGATGTTGGCAGGAGGTCATATACGGTATCGGCGGGGGTCCCGCAAGGTTCCGTGCTGGGCCCAATACTATGGAATGTCATGTATGATGGTGTACTGAGGCTTAGACTCCCTAGAGGTACACAAATCATTGGTTTTGCGGATGATATGGCCCTGGTGACAAGAGGAAAACATTTGGATGAATTGGTGCAAACGTGTAACACTGCGGTTGGCATAGTCAGGAGCTGGATCACGGGAATAGGTCTCAAACTTGCTGATCACAAGACGAATGTACTACTTATAAGCAATAGGAAGAGGATGGAGTTTATTACAATAACGGTAGGTGATCAGCGCATAACATCAAAACAGGCGATTAAATATCTGGGAGTAATGATTGATAACAGGCTTACGTTTAGGGAACACTTGACGTACATCGGCGAAAAGTGTGCGGCGACAACAAATGCGCTTGCTCGAATAATGCCTAACCTAGGAGGCCCAAAACAAGAGACGAGGCGGTTACTGATGAAGGTTGTGACATCAGTCGCTATATATGCAGCCCCTATATGGGCCGGGGCCATGGATAAGAGGACCTATAGAGCAGGAATGGAAGGAGCCTACAGGAGATCAGCTCTCAGGGTAATTTCTGCCTTCCGCACGGTGTCTACTGATGCAGCGTTCGTGATTGCGGGGATGATGCCCCTGAAGCTAGTAGTAGATTTAGAAAGGAGGAAACATGACACGAGGAGGGGATTGGATCTTTCCAACCCAGCTCAGTTAGAGGATGATGCTATGGATAGATGGCAGCAGGATTGGTCCAATTCCACTAAGGGAAGATGGACCTACAGACTCTTACCGAGCATAGGCGCATGGACAAAAAGAAGACACGGCCAGGTGAACTTCCACCTGACACAGTTGTTAACGGGCCATGGATGTTATAGGGCTTATCTCTATAAGTTTGGTCATGACGTGGATGAGGCATGCCTAGAATGCCGTTATGAAAGTGAGACGGCGGAGCATGTTTTCTTTAATTGCCCGCGATATTCTGCTCAACGAAACTGCCTGGAGAGATCAATAGGATTCCAGGTAACGCCCGAGAATATAGTTAACCTGATGTTAATCTCATGTGACAACTGGAACGCAGTTTGCGTATTCGCACGGAATGTATAGACGCAGCAAAGATTGGCTGAGAGAGCAAGGTCAGCGGAATTTGAAGGCAGCATTCGCTGAATCTCCACCCCCCCGAAGTAATACTTGATTGTGGTCCCGGGAGGGGGGGCAAATGGTTGAAAGTGTGTGATGAGGTTGGTCTTAGTACGTATGCGCTTAGCAAGCCGAGAGTAAGTCTTGCGGCGAATCGTGCACTTTGGTAGGCCGGGCTACCAAGGTCTTTCGAAGATTTTCCAAAATTTAGCTCGCATAGCTAAACAAAAAAAAAAAAAAAAAATATATTTATATACATATAAATACGTACACCTGTAGTCGCCGTAGTCTAGTGGGTAGTGTGTTGGCTTATTAGACGTGAGGTTCGAGTTTAAACCCCAGGTCAGACATCAAAACGAAAATATGAAAATATTTCTTCGGTGACTTCCTTTCAGTAGATTTCTGGCAAAAACCCTGAGAGTAAATAAAATTGCCAAATTGCCACTTTTAAAGTACTCAACTTTAACTGTAGGTCCCGCCACTAACGTATAAAATTAACGCAGACAAAATAAGAAACTAGGTCGTAATCCTGACTGAATGCGTTTGTTGTCAAGTAATGAAGAATAAGTATGTAGCTATGTAAATATTTTTTCTTTATTTCTATTCTAGTTTTTCTGTTCTTAATTCTGGATTAAAGATTTCTTTTGTTTTTTCCTCAATTATGAATTATGTTTTTTTTTTTTTTGTTTAAATGCTCAATAAAATGCCATATGAACATACAATTTGTATGCACTTTAGAAATTTTATGGTTTTTAACATTTTTACACGGTTTTTCGAAGTAAATATAGTTCTTTATTTTATCTTACACGGTTTTCAGATGGCACGGAACGTATCTCCCCCTTCTACTATAGGAAACACCTCTTTTTTTACATGGATTTCTGAGGAACGTTTCTACCGTGCAAAAAAGAGTTGGGTGTACATATCTATCATATATCTATACATTTTTTTTTGTGTTCTATTATTTTTTCCACCACTATATATATACACTTATACATTTATATACATATAGACTTACGATATAATTTTTAATTAAAAGTGGGACATTTAGCACCCTTCTAAAAATTCGATACAATCGATAATACCGATGGTTTTATACCGAACAATAATGGGCCGACAATCGATACTTTTGCAGTTCTATTGTTAAGCTCCAGTTATGCATCCGTAACGGAACGTAACCGTAACAGTAAGAAATGTAACGTAATCGGAACGGAACGTAAAAATCTGTAAAAAATATAATTTTCTTTCATTTTTGCGTGACATCTGTTTAACAACAGTCAATATTAAAATCCACCAAAACTGAAAATTGAAATTATAAACAGAATTTACATTTTGTGCGTATGTTATGTTTGTCTGTATGTGAAATTTTAAAAATTAAAAAAAAAAATTAAAATAAAAACCCAAATTATAATTTATTTCATTATTAACTTTTATAATCTACTATATAAAAATAAGCCGGGTTTTCCTTCCTGACGTTGTAACTCCAGTACGTACGAACCAATTTCCACGGTTTTGCATTCATTGGAAAGGTCTCGGGCTCCGTGAGGTTTATAGCAAAGAAACCAACAGAAAAGCAGGAAAATCTTTTTTCACATACAGCGCCATCTCTGATACATAGCATGTACTACAAACCAATATTTTAAGTAGATGGCCCCGGCACGTGATACATTGTTACATTGTGTGATACTCATTGTTCTCTGCTCAGTTAATTTCATATGACAAAACGGTATTGTGTTCACTGTGAAATTGTGAAAAAAAAGAAAAAAAATAAGTTATCCGTTTCCTAACATTTCAATTGGAAAGTATCAAATCAATCACGTGTATTGTGCAAATTTTTATTCAATTTCAACAGCAGGCATTTGTCTTTAAGGTGGTAAGTTGAACTGTGTAAATTATATGGATCGAACATTTGAGGTTAAATTTACCGCTCTGTCTATAGTCAAAAATGCCTAGAGGACGACGTGCGAACATCGGCCACCGCACAAGACATGCAAGCCAGCAACAAGTGTATTCACAGAACTTAAGCGAAAAAAGACAAAAATAATAAAAATAAATGCCCGATTGAGACAACGCGTGAGCACATGAAGATCATTGGCATCATACAATCGCTTGGCTTTCCAATATGATCCCATGCGAACTATAGTGATGATGAAAATTTAGATATTGGACCAATGACGACTATATGCCGATATTGCAATGCGTTAAAGTTCAAAAGAGAAATGGCCGGATTATGCTGCGCAAGTGGAAAACTCAAACTGGATCCATTACTTACACTACCACCGCCACTGAAAGCATTGTTCGATGAAAGTGATCCCCATTCCAGCCATTTTCTTCAACACATCCTTGAATACAATAGCTGCTTTCGCATGACTTGCTTTGGAACTAATATCATTCGAGAAGGCGGCTTCATGCCGACTTGCAAGGTAAAAGATACAACACACATAACCAATCACTCACATCAACACAACGAATTGTAACACATAACAACTACGTATACACCACACACTACACCATCACACGATCAGAAGTTACACCGTATTCTTCAACAAATGATTGTTTGCAATTACAGATACAAGGACAAATATATCATTTGCATGGTTCAATGGTGCCAACACCAGATGAACCAGTCAACGAGCAATTCTTGTCGTTAAGAATAATGATGTGACATACAAATGCGTTGATTCCATAACAAATCCCGATGATGTAGTAAATTATCCAACGGAGTTTTTGAACTCTCTAGAGTTACCAGTATTTCCACCACATAACTTGCAACTCAAAGTTTTTTACAGTTATTATGATATTGCGTAATTTGAATGCACCGCGACTTTGCAACGGAACTCGACTTTCGGAAAAAAGACTTATGCCGAATTTGATTGAGGCAACCATTATTAATGGAAAGTACGGAGGTGAAAGTGTATGTATTCCTCGAATATCAATGATTTCGACTGATCTTCCGTTTGATTTCAAACGATTGCAATTTCCAGTTCGCCTTGCGTTCGCAATGACAATTAACAAGTCGCAAGGCCAATCGCTTAGTGTTTGCGGATAAATTTAGAAAATCATTGTTTTTCATATGGTTGGGAAACCATCCGCTTTGTTTGTGTTAACGTCAGACCAAAAAACAAAAAATGTGGTTTACCAAAGAGCACTTCAATGAAACGGATAATTTGCGGTCACATATAACGCTTCGATTCAGTAGTTACTTTGGATTCACTTTCATTTATTTAGAGAAATTCAACTAAATAATACTCCATTTTTGTAATCGAAATGAATTCATTACTGTTGTGAAATAAATAATAAATTGTGAAATAAAATTTTTCCTTTTCATATATAAAACAAAAAAATTTTTTCTTCACCTTTTAATCACCAAACGAAATGTTACATAAAACGAAGCCATCTGGTGGCGAAACGGAGTGCGCCGGGTTTGCTAGTTTAAAATAAAAATAAACACTATTTTACTATAACATTATGTAAGTAATGTTTATTTTTATTTTAAATAAGAAAAATATACATAGTTACCGATTTTTAACTAATTAAAGCATTCGAAAAGCATTTCAATTTGTATTTTACTTTTACTGGAGAAGATAAAAACGTTTTAACAATCGTACAAATTCGGTTTCCCAAATATATGACCTGTTTCTTTAGGATAAGGATTGCACTTGCGTCTATTTATATGGAAAATACAATAAAAAAAAACCATTTCAATTTGTATTTTACTTTTACTGGAGAAGATAAAAACGTTTTAACAATCGTACAAATTCGGTTTCCCAAATATATGATCTGTTTCTGTATTGTTTGGGTTACAAAAACAGTATATCGATGGCTTAATATAGAATGGTCGTATCTCATTTTTTTTCTCAAAATCGGGGTTTTTAAATATTCTGGTAGACAAAACTGACTGTTGTTACAGTAATTAAGAGAAAAAGCCCTAACACATATAAAATTTAATAAATATTTTTGTCAACCCTCGCATGGTCTCCCTGCATTGCAAAGATAACCGTGGGACCACATCAGATGTAACTATACAACGGATCCAAGACAACGGCTCCCAACCCAATAGAATGGAATTCAATACAACGAACTCAAACATTATAGGCGTTACTTCTCCAGCCGGCACCGAGGGTGCAAAGGAGATTCGCCAGGACAGCCCTTTCCTGAATCCTTTCCGAAGGGCTTCGAGGTTACTCCACTCACTACCGCTGGAACAGCACGGCGAGAGATCTCTTTCGTCACCACCGGAGTTGCAGAGGAGCAAAGCTCCTGAAAAGAAGGTGGATGATTTCACCAAGCTAGGCGATAGAATTTCGGAACTAGTAGAGATGATGAGCGATGCGTGATTTAGCTTCTATGTCGTCACTATACCAGCAGGCCGTTAAGGATAAAGGAGCAGAACAGGAGAAGAAGGTCAAAACCAATGATAGAAGCACACAGACGATCCTACAACAGCAGACACCCTGCGCTCATAATGGAGACTTGCAACGCATCTATGGCAAGGAGGCGCCACCTGCCTAGGAAGAAGCACGTCTACTGGTGGAACGCGGATATATCAGATCTAAGGCGTGAATGTAACCGCGCACGGCAGTTGGTCCATAAGGTCAGAGGCCGTGAGGAATTTTGCAGATCTACGGGAACGACACCAGCAACGACATGTGCAGCTAAGCTGCAATCAATCGTCGCGAAGCTTTTTCTGCGCTAAGCCGAAATTACATACTCCGTGCGGGACGTGAGGTCACCGGAGGAAATCCCAGAAGTCAGCAGTCGGGAATTGGAATCAGCCTGTAGAGAAATGAAACTCAATAATGTACCGGGGATCGATGTGATCCCAAACATCGCGCTTAAGGCGGCTATTGAGAATAACACTGAACTGTTTAGACAAGTTTTGATGCTTGTATTCAAGAGAGGACGTTCCCAGGGATATGGAAAAGGCAAAGACTGACTATGCGCAGGATGCATCGGGATACCGCCCGCTCTGTATGATTGACACGGCTGGAAAACTTTTGGAGAGGATAATTTGTACGAAGCATTTCTGGGCGAAAAAGGCTTGTCGGATCGTCAATTTGGTTTCCGGAAATCACGTACCACAATAGATTTAATAGAAATGGTTACGACGCTGGTTGGAGGGCGACAAGGAATACTGCGCTATCATCACCTTAGACGTCAAAAACGCACTCAACCCGGTACTGATTGGGATGCCACGCTAGCTGCCCTGGATGGAAAGAACGTACCGAACTATTTATTGGAACTCGTTAAGGACTATTTTAAAGATAGAGTGATGGCAGGAAGTCATATGCGGTATCGGAAAGGGTCCCGCAAGGCTCCGTGCTGGGCCCGTTACTATGGAATGTGATGTATGATAGTGTACTGAGCCTGGTTTCGCGGACGATATTGCCCTGGTGATAAGAGAAAAATATCTGGATGAATTGCTGAGAACATGTAACACTGCGGTTGGCACAGTCAGGAGCTGGATCACGGAAATAGATCTCAAACTAGCTGATCACATAACGGATGTACTGCTTGTAAGCAGTTGAAAAAAGATGGAATTTATTACCATAACGGTAGGTGGCCAGCGCATATCATCAAAGCAGGCTATTAAATATCTGGGAGTGATAATTGACAACAGACTCACGTTTAAGGAACACCTATCGTACATCGGCCAAAAATGTGCAGCGACGGCATATGCACTTGCCCGATTAATGCCTAACCTAGGACGCCCAAGACTGGAGAGGACCTAAAGTGCAGGAATAGAAGCAGCCTACAGGAGATCAGCTCTCAGGGTGATTTCTGCCTTCCGAACGGTGTCTACTGATGCAGCGTTAGTGATTGCGGGGATGATGCCCCTGAAGCTAGTAGTAGATTTAGAGAGGTGGAAATATGACGTAAAGAGAGGAACATATTTTTCGAAGGTTGAAAGTGTGACGAAATAGGTTGGTTTTAGTACGTATGCGTTTAGCAAGCCGAGAGTAAGTCTACCAATGTCTTTTGAAGATTTTCCAACCTTTAGCTCGGAAAGGTATATAAAAAACCACAAGTATCACAACTGAGGCTTTAGTATTACGCGAGCAGAAGTGTTGTGCTTACAAGAAGGTTGTGAGCAGTGTTACCACCAACAGCTTTATGACTTACACCCAACTGTCATCGGAATTACACATATGAAAAAAAATTACACACAATTCTATTTTTACAAATATTGCATACGTATTTTATGTAAACATTAAAATTATATACTATAATATATATATATACATACATACATAATTGGCCATTACAACCCTTCAGTCAGGATTACGACCTAGCTTCTCACACCACTTATGTTGTGTGCGTTAATTTTATACATGATTGGCGGGACCTACAGTTTAAAGTCGACTCCGAACGACAGATTTTTGAGAAGCTTTTCATGGCAATTTTTACTCTCAGAGTCTTTGCCAGAAATCTGCTGAGAGGAAGTCGCCGAAGAAATATTTTTCGTTTTGATGTCTGACCTGGGATACGAACCCGGGCCTTTCGTCTAATAAGCCAACACACTACCCACTAGACCACGGCGACTTCATATATATACTTAAAGTAATATACATACAACATTTTCAACTTTTATTTAAAACACAAAAAAGACATGTAAATGATTATATGAAACATTAGTCTTATATAACTGGTCATTATAACCCTTCAGTCGGGATTATGACTTAGCTTCTCACAGCACTTATGTTGTGTGCGTTAATTTTATATATGAGTGTTGGGCGACTAAACAAACAAACAAACCTTACATATATTTAAATTGGAAAGAGAAGGATGCAGGTGTTTATTTTTGCAACCTGGTGTTAGAAATTGCAGTAAATTTACAAAACAATCACTGTTAACAAATCGAGTGTTAAAACTTAGCGACTAAAGAAAAAGGTAGAACAAAAAGTAAAATTACACACGAACATAATTACACACATGCTGCGCACACAATCAAAAATTACACACAATATGTGTAATTACACACAAGGCGGCAACACTAGTTGTGAGCAAAGAAGAATAACGAACAAGTGTGCTCCCTACCAGAACATAACTAGCACAGAAACACAGAAACGAATCGAATTTGACAGGAGCATAGGTCAAACTTGAAAGAGACAACAAATATTACCAAAAAGTATTTCTGTCTCTGTCTAATTCTCTCTGTTTTGTTTATTTATGTTTGTTAATTTGTATATTATATTTTGGTAGAAATTTATGATATTTTTGTAGAATAAGAGAATAGTTTTGAAAGAAAATGAACTGTTTTATTGGGGAAACGTAATACGGAACTAGTGTATTTGGTGTCACATTTCATTGATTGTCACTAACTTAGTATTTAACCAATTGAGAGGTATATACATAAACTCCTGAAACAAAAAGTTATGAGAATATATTTTGTTATATTTTTCTTTTCACTTATCTTTTACACACGGAACTTATTTCATTGTGAAGAGAAATTGCTAAGAGTTCAAGAAATTAATAAATACTGGTAATATACACAACGTTCTGCAAGAAAAAAATTTTATGAGCAATATGACTTATTTGATCTTGATATATTTAGTTTCTTACATACCTTTTGCACAAGAAACTATATGCATTGCGACCAAAAACTATACAAATTTCAATTAATAATTAAATATTTACGAATTTTTAAAATTTTCATTGAAGAAATTAAAAAATATCCCAAATTTTCCCTTTTTTAACACAAAATAACTGTTTATTTACATTTAATTTTTCCACTTTATCCGCCAGTTTTCAACATGTATATCTGTTGCTTCTAACACACTTGCTTCACAAAAACTTTTAACATTTTTTTTCTCCCTCTAGTTTGGCCTATGCTTTTATATTAAGAGCCTTTTTCAAATGTCACTGCTTTCTATACTGATTATATTGTGATAACTAGTCAAATGGCCGTCAAGTGCAACGTATAAACTAGTCACAAGTTCCCATCAAGTTATTAAGGGCAATGTGAAAAACTTGACGTAAACATTCGTGTACATGTGATTTTGCTTCACTTTCTAACATATGAGTACTTTCGACTGTAAAACATATATCTAACCTGCTCACTCTTTCGCTGCTTTTAAGTCACAAATTGACAACGACTAGTCATTTTACTAGTCAAACCTGATGAAAAGAAAATTGCTATTTGTTTTCATATATTTTTATTATATATTTTATAATTAAAAAAAGTATAAAACAAAAAAAAATACAAAATAAAAATAATAATAGTATATAATAAATAATAAAATTATAAGAATAAGAATACCTTCTCATGCAAAGATATCTTTCGATTTAATCCGCGTATCTGATAGTCACGTAATTCACCATTCTTAATATAAGTGAACTTTCAAAACGAAAGATTTCCTTATCCTGAGTATAGGCAACCAAAAGTTTCTCTTCTCCTTCCGTTTTTCTATGGTGCCGGCTGAAACTATAACAAAACAGTAAACCGCTCCAAATAGGTTACATAATATTATAATGATACTTACCCAACATTAGGTCTTCCCATGGGTTTTGTAGAACTCGATTTTATGCTGTTATTGATTAAATGTGTAAAAATTCCATTTGTTTGAGCGAAAAATCAAAATCAATGAATTAAGACAACTTCGCAGCAGAGTTCTTGGATTTGTTTGAAAGAAGAACATATAAATTTTTGTTTTCGAAGTCTATTACGATTTAATTTTTGAAATTAGTATATAAATTAACAAATACAACTCTGAAGTATATAAATTTAAATAAAAGTTACATGTGCAGTAGTAAGTAAGTTGGGTATGTGTAAATAAAATAGTCGGTTGATAAAAACGCAAATTATAAATTAACTATTTTGCAAGTGACTACAAATTGGTTTAAACCTAATGCAGATATCAACCAACCATGTGTTTGTAAACGCAACCCTGAAAATGTTGACAATGTATTTTGTTCCCTTTTGCAATACTGTTGTAGTTAATACGGCAAGGAAAAGCAACAAACGCAACTACACAATGTATCAACTCGGTTTAAATACTGTATTGGTACATTGTTAATATATTTACGTTTAGGAAGTCAGCCTCAATCAAAGCAAACACGAGATTTTATGTGAAAAACGCAATAAAATATTGTAAATTATAACAAAATTGTTGTTGTTGTTGCATATGAAATAGTTAATTAAAAATCAAAATAAAAACTGTATAGTAAAAGGCACTTAAGGCGCAAATTAAAAGCAGAAAAAGAAAAATATTTGCAGAAATTAAGAAAAGAAAATTGTGAAAAAAGTGATCCTGAAATAATGGAAGTGGTAGAAGTTGCACGTGAAACAAATTGTGAAGAAGATGTCGACATTAATGTAGAAAAAAAACCTTTCGTGAACAATTAGGAGTGTGGTATCATAGAAATAAGCCATTGCGTCAAAGTTTTGATGAACTCTTGGCAATTTTAAAAGGTGAAGGAATAGATGTGCCATTAAATGCTAATGCATTTTGCCAGAAAAGTGGTCGGTTAATTATATCACAAATTTTTCCAAACAATTAGAGAGGGTGTCACATTTACTGAAAGATTATGATGAAATATTAGTTGACATTAATATTAACGGCCTTCTATTATTTAAAAGTTCAAAACTCCAATCGAGGAACTGAAAGCGCTCAATGATAACATAATCGATGAAAATCAGCAAATTTACGTGAGTTTTTATTCTTCTCTTAAAATAATGAGTCGGCGACAAGGAAAAAAGTCACTTAATCAACTAGTTGTGCTTATTAAAAAACCAGTTTCAAATTACTTTAAAATTAGTTTGATTTCCTACAGGGTCATTTCTTGTAGGGTTGTTGCTTACAAAAATGTTGTAAGCAGTGAAATATAACAAATAAGCGCATATTGTGATAGTTATTGTTGTATACGTGGTATAAGTTCGAAAAGTGACACAAAAGTAGTGCGGACAATAGAGAATTGATTTAAAAATTAAACACTTATTTATTTTTTTTTAATTTGCATTCTACGAACTCATATTTTTAACGTTTTTAAAAGGTAAAACCGTAACAAATAATAAAACCGTAGCTATATATATGTAGGTTTTTCTTTATAACAAACACGTTATAGATTTCATTTTTTAAAAAAATAATAATTTTTTGAACAATAAAAAAACAATTAACATTTGAAGATGTTTAAAAAGTAAATGTTTCACAATTTGTTCAGAATGCTTATTTTTTCAAAAGGACAATTCATGTTAACAAATTTTAATCACAATTCTTATTTTATAAAAAAATGACAATTTACACTAAGACAATTAACGTCTCTATTTACGATTCTTTAAAATTATTTGTTCACTTAACCCTGTCAGTTTGAAGACTGAATCTCTCGTCGTAACAAAAATATATTCTTAACTTTATTCGTTAGTCGTTGTCATTTTGTTAGCCTACTATGTTTAGTTCGTTAGTTGTTATTATTTCGTTATTCGTTATTATTGTCTAAGCCTACTATGTTTAGTCGTTAGTCCTTGGTATTTTCATTAATCGTTATTATTGGCTAAGCCTACTATGTTCAGTTTGTTAGTTGTTATTATTTCGCTAATCGTTATTATTGTCTAACCCTACTATGTATAGTCGACAGTCATTGGTATTTTGGTTAATCGTTATTATTATCTAAGCCTTCTATGTTCAGTTTGTTAGCTGTTACAATTTTCGTTAATCGCTATTATTGTCAAAGTCTTCTATGTTAGTTGTTATTATTTGGTTAGTCATTATTATTGGACAAGACATCTGTGTTCAGTAGGGTTGGCCATTTCTCGTTCGTCTGATCTCTGGTCCTACATATATATATATATTTATATATATAATTTATATGTATATAATTTATACATAAATTTATAATTTAAATATTCTTATATCGGTTTTCTTACATATTCAATTGAATACATACAGTGACGAGCAGAGGTGAGTAAATGTTCACAATACTGAGTTTCGTCATCCACAAAAACAAAACCATGCAAGCAAATACAAAAAAAAAATTAATTTTAATTCTTCATTTTATTCTTAACAAATAGCAATAAAAAAACAATAATTAATGAAATGAATTCAATGAGTTTGAATGAAAAAACGAAAATAACCCACATAAACTCAATTTTGCACGTTTCAAGAAAATTCAAGAAACTAGCTCAATTTCAATATTTGGTCCATAGAAAGTTATTAGAAATAGCTTGATTTACGTGGTTTGACATGCTTTCTACCAAATGATCAATAAGATCTTTCGGAATTCGATGCCATTTCGCATTTATACGATCCCAAAGTTCGACAATGCCTGTTGAGGCTGTTTCGTGCTGTCCGAGCCGGATTTTCACGAATGGCCAAAAATTTTTAATCGGATTGAGGTCTGAACTTTGTGCGGATATTCCAGCAATTGAAAATTTTGTTTCCCGTCCCATATCTTTACAATTTTTGCTGTGTGCTTCGGATCACCATCCTGTTGGAAAATAAATTCTTATTCGGGATAAGCACATTTGTCCATAAAATTCGGAAGATGGGCTTGCAGAATCTCTAGATAGTCTTTTTTCACATGATACCATCTACTAAATGTAGAGGGCCAACATGCCACCATATTAAGCATCCCTAAACCAAAATATTTTCATCGCTGTTTTTAACAGTTTGCTTCACATGGTTTCTTTGAACACGTTCCCTGGATCTGCGCTAGCAGAACTGTTTTCCATCTTACTGAAAGTGGTTACATTTGGACTCATCAGACTAGATAACACGTTTCCAATCACATGGAAAGCAGTACTGCTAGCGCAGATCCAGGGAACGTGTTCAAAGAAACCATGTGAAGCAAACTGTTAAAAACAGCGATGAAAACATTTTGGTTTGGGGATGCTTAATATGGTGGCATGTTGGCCCTCTACATTTAGTAGATGGTATTTTGTGAAAAAAGACTATCTAAAGATTCTGCAAGCCCATCTTTCGAATTTTATGGACAAATGTGCTTATCCCGAATAAGAATTTATTTTCCAACAGGATGGTGATCCGAAGCACACAGCAAAAATTGTAAAGATATGGGATGGGAAACAAAATTTTCAATTGCTGGAATATCCGCACAAAGTTTAGACCTCAATCCGATTAAAACTTTTTGGCCATTCGTGAAAATCCGGCTCGGACAGCACGAAACAGTCTCAACAGGCATTGTCAAACTTTGGGATCGTATAAATGCGAAATGGCATCGAATTCCGAAAGATCTTATTGATCATTTGGTAGAAAGCATCTCAAACCACGTAAATCAAGCTATTTCTAATAACTTTCTATGGACCAAATATTGAAATTAAGCTAGTTTCTTGAATTTTCTTGAAACGTGCAAAATTGAGTTTATTGGGTTATTTTCGTTTTTTCATTCAAACTCATTGAATTCATTTCATTAATTATTGTTTTTTTATTGCTATTTGTTAAGAATAAAATGAAGAATTAAAATTAATTTTTTTTTTGTATTTGCTTGCATGGTTTTGTTTTTGTGGATGACGAAACTCAGTATTGTGAACATGCACTCACCTCTGCTCGTCACTGTATGTATATAATTTTATATATCCATTTATCTTAATCTGGAAGCATTGCGTTACGTTTTTTGTGCGAATAACAGAAAATGTTATGAACTATGGGATTTTGATGCAGTAGGATGCTTTTATAGTTTTTAGCAATTTTTTTCGATATCCAATTATTGGTGGACCACAGCGCTGTTGTAATCATAATTAAAAATTTGTTTTATCGTATTTGAATATTTTCAATATGTGAGACAGTTTCACATAACTGAGTTGGCTTTAGAATTGCATTAAATAATCATCCTGTTCATAAGCAATTCCGAATATGTCGAAGATTCTCAATATACTATTCTGGAACACAGCTGCAGTTATTTGATGAAAACCACTAATAAAGTTAGTGGATTTCATCTATAGTGCTATGTTTCTTTCTGAATACGAATTGATGGTCTGGAATAAGGTCATGCGCGTTAAATATTGCATTAAATAATCATCCTGTTCATAAGCAATTCCGAATATATCGAAGATTCTCAATATACTATTCTGGAACACAGCTGCAGTTATTTGATGAAAACCACTAATAAAGTTAGTGGATTTCATCTATAGTGCTATGTTTCTTTCTGAATCCGAATTGATGGTCTGGAATAAGGTCATTCGCATTAAATATTGATCATAATTAGTAGATACAAAACATTTCAAATAATTTTGAATCCGCTGGTAATAACCTTAAAGGCCTGTAAGAATTGGCTTTCACATAATCCTTGTCAGATATATGTACCATTTTATTTAGAGCAATATTTCACCCGCGAAAATAATATCCAAGAGAAATCCTCACACGTGACATATCTGTAGTAATTTTATATCTTGTAAAAGATGCTAGTTTTTTAATTTTAAAAGTTGTTTCTAAATATTAAGTATATTGGCATCGTTTCTTATCTAACTACCGATTGAATTCCACAAAAGGAACTTAAATAGAACACGCCGTTTAAGATTTCTTGCTGCACGCCACAATGAATGTTTTGATACCAATAAGCTTCAAAGTCGTCTAAATTTTTCATGAGAGATATAATTCTTTGGGATTCCATAAGTTTTATCAAATAATATTCGACTTAGAAAACTGAGCAAAGTGTCATAAAAACTTAAAATTGTAAACATGGTTCTTGTTGTCAAATGCTTCTCGGAGACCGGTAACATGTCAACTTCTTTATCATTGAGAAATAACTCTGTCTCATTTTTATATTGGCGTTGTCCTATAGTAGCTGGTCCTCAGACAGATTATCGGTTACTATCGTATTATCTTCACGACACACTACACATACAACGAAGAGTTCGAATTTTTCATGAAAAAAAATTTTTCTAATTAATTTAATTAATTAATCACAATTTAAGAAATAATTTTAATACATACGCATAAATAAAGAATGAAAGATATTAAAAAGTTCTTTTTCAATTGAAATACATCAATATAAATTGATATATAAACAAATAGTATTGAAGTTTTTGTTATTTCATGTAATGAGTTCTTTAAAAGGATATGCTTGCTTTTATATGTGGGGATAATATTTTTGTATATGTTGCTGAATATATGAATGAATTAAAAGCGTGAAACTTAACTTAATACTCAACATGGTAATCAAAACTAGAAACAACAAAGACTTAACTGTTTCTTTGGAAAAATTTCATCATGTTTTTTCGAGGTGCCTCTACTTCTTGCGCGTACGCCAGTTGGTCAATCGATGATTTCTTGATTTGGTCCTTCCAATGGATGGAAGGTCGTCCTCTTCGACGACTTCCGCAAATATACGTTTCGCCGGAGCATCCTTCTCCATTCGAACCACATGGCCGAGCCAGTGTTCATACCTTTGCGACATAAATAACTACGGGTAGGATGAGCATCTTGTAGAGTACTAGTTTTGTCGTACGAGAGAGGTCTTTGCTACTCAAGTGCTTATTGAGACCATTGTACCACCTGTTGGCAGGAGTGATCCTGCGTTTGATCTCCAGACTAACATAATTTCTGGTGATAAGGGCGGAGCCAAGATAAATAAATTCCTTGACTATATCAAAAGTATTGTTATCGGCCATAATCTAAGAATCAATACGCCTCACTTCCCTACTTGTCGATAACATACACTTTGTTTTGCCCTCATTTATTGCCAGACCCATCTTATTAGACAATAGCACTAAAGGTAGCAATAACATTTCGCTTGGTGCGCCCTATGATGCCAATGTCATCAGCGTACGCAAGCAACTGGACGCTTTTTTAAAAAATAGTGTAATTGCAATTGTGTATAGTGTAATTGTTGTTCTGCCTTTCGCAGAACATTCTCCATGACAAAGTTGAAGAGATCGCATGGTAAGGGGTCGCCTTGTCTGAAACCTCGCACGGTATCAAGAGTTTTGGAGAGGTCCATTCCTACCTTGACGGAGCTGCAGGAATTGTTCAACATCATTCTGCGTAGTCTTATCAGCTTCGCAGGTATACCGAGCTCAGACATTGCGGCATTAAAACGATCTCTTATGGGGCATTCGAAGGCTGCCTTATAGTCGACAAAAAGATAGTGTGTATCGACTTGCTTTACGTGGGTCCTTTCCAGGTGAACTTGCCACACTGATAATATCCAATCAGAGTTTTGACGAGTGGCTTCAGTTGTTCACACAATGGGTGGAATCTCCACTCCATCATTATAGATCGGGTTTGGAATATTATTTCTAGAGGCGGTATTGGTGTCGTCATCGCCTTGTAGTATAGCATGATTTTACGGTTGTCAATACCAGCACAACATTTCATGTGCATAAACAAGAGAATATCTAATTGCATATGAGTAGCGACCACTTGACTCAGTGTTGCTGACCGTCGCTGCAGCATATGACTCCACAATAGTAATACGCACACGCGACGCTCATTTGACGCTTTGATAAGTGGTTGCCGGCAGCCATTGTTGCCAATTTGTTTTCAAAATTTCCCGCCTATTTAGGCTTTAAAAATCGCCAGAAATCGTTGAATTCAGTTTTTAAACCCGTCAAATAAATAATTTGAAAATTTTAAATTAAATAAAATGTAAATAATTAAAATAAAATGTGAATAATTACACATATTTTTTTGAATTGTTTTTTCAATTATGTTTAATAATTTACAAACAAAATTAAGTATTTTCAACAATATAGTGCCAGTCTTCTGGACGTTCGTTTCATTTTGTGCATACTGAGGTGACATTACTTTTTAAAAAGAAAATTCAATTTAAATGTACATTTTAAAATTATATTCATATAATTTATGTTGTAACAATTTCATCTTTTCATCTCATGTACATTTAATGCTGTTTTTAAATGGTAGATACGTTCCAGAAAAAACCATGTAAAAAGACATGAAGTACATAGGGATAGGTTTCATATCCTTCAAAAAATGTAACAACAAAATAATTCGTTGGAAAAAACTGATACGAGAGTCTTTATAAAAAACTAAATAAAATTTTTATAAGCATTAATGCATATTTTATTTCATAAAATTACAAGCGATTCAAATCTTAAAAGTAACATAAATTTAAAATTATTGTAGTTTAGGAATTCAAAAAAATAATATAAGTTGATAAACAAATGGTACATTCACCAATTTAAAAAATTAAAAGCAGTCAATGTGATTATAAATATAACAGATTCTATTTGCTACCATTATCGGATTTCATACGTAATCGCTTGCGTAAGGTTGATTCAGAATAGCTATCAACTTAAATAAGATTAGAATTTTCAGTTTCCGATTGGACAGCGCTGCGTTTAATAACAAAATCAGTTATAAGCCGTTGTGATTCAGTTTGAAGTCGCCGTAGTATCGTAGGTAGAATGTTGCCTTATTAGACTGAAGGCCCGAGTTCGAACTTCAGGTCAGATAGCAATACGAAAATATTTCTTCGGCGGCTTCCTCTCAGTAGATTTCTAGCAAAAACTCTGAGAGTAAATAAAACTGCCATGAAAAGCTTCTTAAAAGCTGTCGTTCGGAGTCGACTTTAAACTGTAGGTTCCGCCACCTATGTATAAAAATTAACGCACACAACATAAGTGGTATGAGAACCTAGGTCATAATCCTGATTAAAGGGTTGTAATGACAATTATGTATATGTATGTCTTTGTATAAGTCAGAGTAACGAGCCATATAAGATCTGAGATTACGTTGAAATTTTCATAAAATTTTCTCAACCGTGCTATACCAAATATCACCGTGTACAAACAGAATTAATTTTACTTTCTAGACCGTGCTATTACAAAATTAGGGGTATCTTCTTTTTGATATTTTTTCTGCCTTCTTATTTTAAACACAACACTTTAAGCTTGACCTTCACGTGAAATAGATTTCAACTTAACGTTTTCGATTTTTGCTTTGTACTTTTTCTACTAACCGTTACTCGACTCTCGAATTGCATTTTTTCTTACTTATATCATATAATTCAACTTTGGAAAAAACGCTAAAGCGATGTAAAAAACAGTGTCCGTGGGTATTATTATGGACAGCGAACGCTTGTCATATGCAGTGATGCCAACTCTTAGGGCACCAAACGCGTGAATAAAAATGAAAAACGGGCTAAAAAGGGCTAAATTGAAAAAATTACGTTTTTAATACAAAACAATTTCATTTTTTTTTTCAAAAAGCGCAAAAAGGGGGCTAAAATTAAAAAAGTCTTTTCAGATAAAAACACCACAATTTTTAAACAAAACAATTTATTAACAGATATTATTGCTCTTGAGATCATTTTACATTCAATAGAATTAAAGTACTAAGATTGGTTTCAAATAGAATTTACATTACAATCTTTCAAAGTTGGTCATTGTTACATACGATTTGTACTTCTTGGTCATCCTCTTCTTCATTCATAAATCACTTTATATATGGTATTGAGACTTGTCTCTGTCAAGTGTTCTATGGAAGCAAATGATAAATGAATTGCAGTATATAACGATAGCGCAGCCTGACGTTTCTTTTCCACCTAATGATTATGTAAACACAATTTTAAACTTTCAGCAAAGCTTGTGGTTCCCGGTACTTTTGGTAATTCTATGTAAATGTCAAAGAAGAAATCAAGAAATAGAAGAAAAAAATTACGCTATATTGACTTACAATTCGACATTGCCAGAGAAACATAAAATAATATTGCCCTTCAGAGTTAAAGGAAAAACGGGCTAAAAGGGCTAAACAAAAATACTGAAAAGCGCTGAAATTGCGCGTTTTTTAGTTTAGGGCTAAAAAATTTTTTTTCGCGTTAAAGGTACTTCAAAAAGGGCTAAATTTAGCCCGAAAAGGGCTAAGTTGGCATCACTGGTCATATGACACCCACTTGTCCCACGATAAACACACGCGTAAACCCTTTAATATATAGTTAAGTATTAATTGTATACACAAACATGTGTTCTAGTATTGAGCTGAACTAAAATTATATTAGAAGTAAGAGTTGATTTGGGATTGTCAAAGCAGCAAAATTTTAGTATAAAGAAGGGACAAACAGTGCTCCTCAGAATGCACTTAGTCAAAACAAACAAAAAAATCTTTTATTCATATTCTATAGTAGCAGTGTAGAGAAGTATTTCCTCCATAACCTTAGTACCCCTGCGGCTCCGTAATCAAGTTTGCATTTTTATCTTTGTAGGAAAACACTCCGGGCTTATAACCCCCAGTTAAACGCTTAACTTTTTAAAAGAGATACCTTCCCGCCAGACCTTCGCATTAAAATCTCCGAGGACGATTTTGGCGTCATGGGCCATAGAAGGCATCTTTAACCACATCGTCCTTTTCTTCTGTAGGGGTGTGAGCACAAATAAGGCTGATGTTGTAGAATTTTGCCCTGATGCGGAAAAGCATAGTCACTCTTTTGTTCACAGGCATGAACCCGTATCCGAATTCGTTCTTATCAACATGGCAGCTTTAATACACATCGCAAAATGCTAGTCTATCGCATCCTTATCCTATCCATCGCATTTCCTGCATGGCAGTGATTTCCGTCCTACATTTCATGAGGGCATCCGTCAACTTGGCGGAAGCCATTACTCTGTGAAGGATGCGGACCGGAGTTCAGCAAAGAATCATCTTTTCGCTAATCATAAGTACTCGTGCAATTTTGAGTATGAGTGATTAAAGAGTATTGAAATTCAACTACTCTGATTCCTTCGTACTCAATACAACGTTGATTTATAAGTATAACGTTGACATCAAACTCACAACATTCGAAAGTTAAGTTTCATAAATTTGGAAAAATACTTATAAGTGATTCCAGTGACAAATCATTCATCAAAATATACAGCCTTTGTTGTTGTTGCATGTACAAACAAAGAAGAATAGAAAGACGAAGACAACAAGCAAAACAAACACACAACCTTCTTGTGAATATTGTGGTGTTCGTACGCGAATCATGCTTATTTTGTGCTTTGTGCAAATGTTAAGTCGAGTCGAGTCGAAGTCAATAACATCATGCGTATTGTTAAGTATAAGTACGACGAGTACTTCAAACTTTGAGTATGAGTAGTATGAGCATGATATCAAAATAAGTATGACTGCGTATAAATATCATTTAAGTATGGCTCGAATCTACTCATCGTTTTGAATACTCATTGCTGATCTTTGGCGCGGACGTTCCGTATGGCTATTCTTAAATCGTTGTCCTTAAAACGTTTGCCGTGGTCGTCAACTTTTGAGGGGATCTTTATAGAAGCTGTTGTTAGGGTTTTCATTGGATGGAATTTTTACGTGGTAAGTTCCAAGTTCTAAGCTTTAGCGTCCAGAGGATTAGACTTCGCTGCACGTTTAGTTTACATCTAGCGGGTACTAGAATGCCATCCAGAAGGACCACGAGTAGGCTGCGTGTCAACTTGAATACAGCAAGACAAGGACTTGATTTATTGGAAAATTCAATAAATACGAAAGCAAACCTAATATTCATAAAATTATTGTTATAAGACGTATTCGCAGTTTTTAAGTTTATGAAAAACATTTTTTAAGTTCTGACAAAATGAGTTGATTTACAGAAGGTTTATAATTTTACTCACAAACGTATATGTACAATTACATCCCTACTAGAACATTGACGGTCAAATTACTAGTTATTTGACTGGTATTTGTAATATGTAAACAAATCACTCGTTCCAATCAAGTTATTAAGTGCAATATGAAAAACATGATGCCCAAATCAAGGCGAGTATCGTTGACATCAACAACGAAATCGTCAGGAATTTCGACCCAGCTGGCATGAGGACTATTACTATAGAGGAGATCTTTAGTGAGGCGAATGCTTTGGCAATCCCCACTTCGACGGAAGATATGTGCGTGGAGTCAGACCCTGTCTCCCCACTATCGGATGAAGACGGTGACAATACGGTCATCGAAAGTCTCCCCTTCACTTGGATCCAATTTGCTACTGGGAGCAATGAGGTGCGGTTTTTCCCTTTGAGAAACCCTCTTATCGGACGGGATGCTTCGGATCCGCTAGTGAAATCATCGGATTTATATTGCGTGAGAAGAGGTGATTTATCTGACAAGGGGGGGAAGACTGGGCGGAAACGTTCCGCTATGTATAATGAGAGTCATATCGCAGGGCTTACACGGTCTTGAGGAGATTCGCAAGCTGTGGTGTGGATTCCCTCTCTGTCAAGGAGCTTACTCGTCACAGAGGCACTGTTTCGCGGTATGAGTCCAAATACCCGAACAGAGGCCTCTCACGAGGCGCTGACTCTGGAAAGAAGGATGGCCCCTTAATTGCCGATGAGAGCGTAGAACCAATTGTTTCTACCTCTCAAGCTGCAAGCAAGGGGCATGAAGGTTCTACGCCCTTACCCCAACTGGAGCAAGGAAAACACCAGGGTTTTCAAACCTCTGGAAGAGAGAAAGGGTGATAGTGTTCCTTCTACAATGGATAAAGGAAAGGGGGTAGGAAATATCGCTGATCCTTTATTACAGAAGAAGGATGTAACGTTAGGGGCGAAGGAGGTGGAGGGGCACATTTCGAGGCAGATCCGACAATGAGCCTTCCTCCAGCTCTAAGCGTCCTAAGAAACAAGGTAACCGGGAACAAACCCTTCCCTTCAGCTGGCTTTCATCGACAGGTCGGATTTGGATGGCAAAATCTCTCCTGAAAGGTGGAATCTAGTTGAAGAGAGGCTCATTGAATTTATGATGGAGGAGAGTTGTGATGGCAGGAATGCTCGCTTATCTGCCATAGATTGGTTCAAGGGCATCAAGGTAGTGAACTGTGAAAACGGGGGAACTGTAAAGGTCCTTGTGGAATCAGTGAAGCGCCTTGGTGAACTCTGGCCTGGTGCTCGCTTGGAGGTGGTCCCTCAATCCGACCTCCCTCTACGTCCAATAGCGACGGTATAGGTCCCGCCTACCTTTAGGTGAGTGAATATCATACCAAAACTTATTGGAAAGCAGAATGATGGATTGAACATCAGCTCGTGGTAGTTGTCAACTCCCTGACTGGCAATGGTAGGAAAGGCTGCGATCTTAGAATCGCTATTGATCAGGATTCCCTTCAGTGGCTAAGGACAAGAGGTGATGTAGTGTTATGTGGGTTGACACGTCTAAAATTCCGTCATCCGGACATAGGCGGTTTCAGGTAACCCAGAGCAGGCTAAAAGTGGTGCAGATTAATTTGCATCACTGCGAAGCCGCCTTACACAACCTGTTAACCACCCTGCGCCGCGCTGAAGCTGACATCGCTCTTATCCAGGAACCCTAGATCCTTAGGGATAGGATTCTGAGTTTGAACGATCCTGACTATAGGTTACTTGTTCCTGGAGCAAGTGATAAGGTAAGGACCGATATTTTGGCTAGAAGTGGTTTGAACTTGTTAATCACTCCTTCCTTTTTTACAGGTGACGTAACAACTGTGGCCTACAGAGATGACCATGGGATCGATTTGATTCTGCTTCAGTGTACATGCCGTTTGAGGCTGCATCCCCTCCTGATGACTTAATTGAACTACTGCTGGAGCAATGCTCATCACACCCAATGGGACAGTGCTGACATAAATACTATGGGTGAGTCTATTTTGAATTTTATTATTCTTAATAAGCTCAACATTTGTAACGTTGGTAATACGCCAAAGGTTAAGAAACCATGTTAGGGAGACGGTAATTGACATTACGCTCACTGACATGGATAGGTCTATGATTAGGGACTGGAGGGTTTCAGATGAGTGTTCTTTTTCTGATCACCAACTAATATCCTTTAGTATTAATCTTTCCTTAACAGACCTTTTAGAAATCCAAGAAGAACCAACTGGATCAGGTATGAAAGGGCTGTGGCGGGGAGAGCTTAGAGCCCTTCGGGGACGCTCCACTTCTGGCATCAATGATCGAATTTAATCTTTGACGGATATTTTGTTGACTTTTTGTAGAAATGCTTGCCCTCTCACTTACCCTGCCTGGTGGAATGCGGAACTCCAGAGGCTCCGCTGTTGTACTGGGAGACCCTTTAATAAGGCTAAGAGATCGGGCAGGGATGTTGACTGGTTTGCATAAAGCTACAGTTTTAATGACTATAAGGGGACAATAAAGCGCTCAAAGAGAACCACCTGAATTAGTTCCTGCACTAGTATCGAGAATGTTGCTGATGTGGCTCGTTTCCGTAGGATGCTGTCGAAAGACCCCAAAGACCTAGGCTTCGTCCAAAAGAACGATGGCATGTGGACATCCTCGAGGTTCTATTGAGTACTCATTTTCCCGATTATGAGGATCCAGGAAGCCATTCGTTGGGTGCAGCTGATCCCTTCTGTGATACTGGCATTATGCCGGTTTTGGAAGATATCATTATCAGGGATAGGGAAACGGGCTATTAGTAGCTTTGAGCCGTTTAAGTCGCCTGGTCCGGATGGTATCATTCCGGTTCTGCTTCAGCATGCTGGTGATATATTACACGAATATCTGGTGGACGTGTATAGAGACTATCTTTGGTGGTGTGATATACCTGAGTGTTGGAAAGATGTGCTCGTGGTGTTTACACCAAAAGCTGGTAAACCCAGTCACATCGGCCCTAAGGATTATAGACCGATATCACTCTCATCCTTTCTCTTGGAAGCTTTGGAGAGACTTATTGATCTATATTTGAGATCAAACATTGACCGGTCTCTGTTGAGTGGGTCGCAACATGCTTACAGTAAGGGTAAGTCTGATGAGAGCGCTCTTAATGAAGTGAATGGTTTTGTTGAGGCGAATTTAGCTAGCGGTGAGTACACACTGTCGGCTTTCCTTGATATAGAGGGGGCATTACCACTTCTTCTATTGAGAATTCACTAAGGGATATACATGCCCCAGATTTTCTGGTGCGGTTTATCACCCACATGTTGGGTAACAGACTAATCCGATCAAATCTGGGTGGATGTTCTGTCGTCAATCGTGCGACCAGGGGTGCACGATAGGGCTGTGTCCTATCCCCTCTTTTGTGGCTTTTGGTTGCTAATGTTGGTCTGAGACTCCTGGAAAGTAGAAGCTTTATGGTTGTGGCATATGCCGACGATGTGGCTATGTGGGTGGTAAATTATTGCCAACGCTGGGGGAACTGATGGAGTCTGCTCTTGGAATTTTGTCCTCTTAGGCGACAAAATGTGGTCTGGGGATAAATCCAAATAAGACGGACCTCGTTTTGTTCTCGCGTAGGTATAAAACTGAAACCTTGCCAAGATTAGCTAGTAGGGAGCTGCCGTTGTCTTCTGAGTCAAGTACTTGGGTGTTATCCTGGACAGAAAGCTGAACAGGAAACGAAAAACAGAGGAAAGAATGAAGAAGGGACTAAATGCTTTCTACGACTGTAGGAACTCCACAGGTAAGAACTAGGGTCTTCCGCCTAGAGCCATTCGCTGGATATATCTGGCGATTGTTAGACAGGTTATTACTTATGGCTGTGTTGTCTGGTGGTGTGCCTTAGATAAGGGTTTTCAACGGAAAATCTTGGATAAGGTTCAGCGGATTGCCTCTTTGAGTATCACTGGAGTGAGGAAAACTTGCCCTCAGGCTGCTCTTGATACTATGCTCTGTCTGACCCCGCTTGACTTATATGTCAAGCGGTGTGTAGCGCGTAGTGCCATACGCCTGAGGGAATCGGGCTGTTGGAAACAGCGCTCGATAGGTCACTCCAGAGTTCTGAATACCGTCTTTCCTGACGGAAGGTACGGATTTTCGGAAAAAGCCACTGATTATATTGTGCCTGAGGCTATGTTCCTACCTGGTTTGAGTATACTCATACCGGATAGGGCACAATGGAGTGGTGGGGTACTCCAGGGGCAGAGTGGTATACCCATCTTCACAGATGGGTCTAAGTTAGGTGGATGTACAGGTGCTGGGGTTTTCTGTAAGGAACTCGGTTTTGAACTCCACTTCAGGTTGAATGATGACTGCAGCGTTTTTCAGGCGGAGATTTTCGCAAAACTGAAGGCTATTGAGGCCATAGCTGGTGGCCCATCTTCGGATTCGGAATCTTACACGATCTTCGTTGACAATCAGGCTGCCCTTAGGGCCATTGCGTCGGTCTGGAGCAAATAACGGCTCGTTCGCGAGTGCAAAGAGTCGTTGCGGAGTTTTGGACCGGACCGTATCCGTCTATGCTGGGTTCCGGGTCACAGCGGAATACTGGGCAATGAGACGGTGGATGCCTTCGCTAGGTTAAGTTCGCTTTCAGGTGGCGATTTGACGGTTGGTCCTGACCCCCCAGTCTGTCATCTCTATGGCCTCATCGATGGATAGGTCAGGAGGGAAGAGCAGAGGCGTCGGGGGAACGGATCGGGTTGTTCTGTTTCTAGGCGTCTGTGGCCTGCTGTGGACAGCAAGAGGACAGAGTGGCTGCTGGGCTTGGTTAAGGCCAGCTTAAGGTTGGTTGTCGGTTTTATCACGGGGCACTGCGAGATTAGGTCGCTAACGGGGATCTGGAACAGATCCCAGCCGGACTATTGCAGGGTATGTTGCGATGAGGAGGAGTTGGAGACTGTCGAACATCTCCTCTGCAACTGCCCAGCCCTTGGTAGGTTGAGGCTGCGGACCCTTGGCAGGGCCTTCTTTGAGAACTTAAGTTCTGTGTCGAGAGCCGACATCAAGGCTCTCCACAGATTCATTAGCAGCTTGGGCTGGTTGAGAGGTGCTAGGGCTTCGTAACTGTAGTCGCACTCTCAATCTCTGTTGTTTTGTGTCTGTTGTTTTTCGTTCCTCTGTTTCCTATTCTCCCTCCCCTTCCCTATTTTCCTATTTTCGATGACTGTATTGTCACCGTCTTCATCCGATAGTGGGGAGACAGGGTCTGACTACACGCACATATCTTCCGTCGAAGTGGGGATTGCCAAAGCATTCGCCTCACTAAAGATCTCCTCTACAGTCATGATCCTCATGCCAGCTGGGGCGAAATTCCTGACAATTTCGTTGTTGTTATCAACGATACTCGCCTGGATTTGCGCAATGAGCTGGGTCACGTCCAGTCCGTAGTCAAAAGACAAATTGGGAAATCCATAATTCATATAGGTCCCACGAGTAAGGGGGAAAAGAGGTCAATCATGCCATAGCCCCCGCTAGCATGACAAGGACTTGGTAGAAAACCTAATACTCACTGAGCCGCCCAGTGAGGCTCCGTTATAATACAGTCAGATTAGACCCTCGACTGCAAACCATCCGATAAGCACGGGTCGCTTAACACTTCGGATTAGGGGTATAAGAAATATACGTGATCCGACGGTCCGAAAAGAGAGAATACGACGTCAATCCGGAGCAAAGTCTTCCCACGATATTAAGGTAACGTTTAGTCATGCACTCCAATCCACTCTGGGTCACAGAGTGGATCGAAGTACACTTAAGCCCCCACATCGCGACAAGATTGTTACCCAGATGGAGGTAAAATATATAATATAATATTTTTTAATTTCTTCAATAAAAATTTTAAAAATTTGTTAATATTTAATTATTAATCGATTTGTATGTTGTTTTTGGTCACAATGAATATAGCTTCTTGTGCAAAAGGTAAGTAAGAAGCTAAATATTGATATATTGATGATGAAAAAAGACATATTGCTCATCAAATTTTTTTCTCGCAGAACTTTGTGAATATTACTAGTATTTATTAAAACTAATACTATTACTAGTATTAGTTAAAATTCGGTATTTTTTATTATTAATCGAACTATAAGCAATTTCCCTTGGCAATTAAAAAAGCACAAAATACAATAGTTCTGAATTAAGTTTCCGTAAGAGAATCGTTCATCTCCTTTCAAAACTATATAACATAACAAAAAGCCCCCCGAAAACTAACAAAACATAAATAAACAAAAGACAAAATCAACACACAAACTGCCGTTCCGCAGTCATAAACGTCATGGATTTAAAACCAGATTTAAGAAAACTTGCAGTGTGAAGACAAAATTAGCTGATTATGGTTTTAATGCTAAAATCAGGTTTTAAATTTTGGTGTGAAAACACTATTAATTAAAACAACATTACTTTTTGTTTGAAACCAAAATATTTCCAAAAAAATATTTTAGTGCCAAACAGTTACTTAAAAAAAATTTAAAAATGATAAAGAAAAATAAGAAGTCTAACAAGTCGCCGTGGTCTAAAAGGTAGTGTGTTGGCTTATTAGACGAAAATTTTAAAATAATTTTTCGGTGACTTCCTCTCAGCAGATTTTTGGCAAAAACTCTGAGATTAAAAAAATTGTCATGGCATGCTTCTCAAAAAATGTGTCGTTCGGAGTCGACTTTAAACTGTAGGTCTCGCCACTCATGTATAAAATTAACGCACACAACATAAGTGGGGTGAGAAGCTTGGACGTTGTACAATGGGTCAATTCGACCACCGAGTACTGTACTTGTCAGAATTGATAAGTACACGTCCTGTAACCTAACCTAACCTAACCTAAGAAAAATAAAAAAGAATAGAATTTAATATTTTATTTATAAAAATCAAAAAAAAAAATATAATTTAAATAAGGTAAATATATTAAAAAATAATAATACATAAATATATAATATATTATAATATAATAACAACTATAAATAAACAGCAGAAAGACGCGATAAAAGAAAACAAAATTTCTAAAAGTATTGTTTTACGTGCAAAAGTGAAAATAATTTGAACGTCCAAAAGTCGTCTAAGTATTAGCAAGTTAATCCCGTTGTATTAGTTTCAGAACTTCATTATTTGTAGGGATATGTTATTTACTTTATTTTTACACATGCCAGTAATTGCTTGCAAGTAGCAAACACGTTTTAATTTCGAAATTGTTAAAAACTGTTCGAAAGCGCTACAAGTTGATTGATTGTTTACACTGCAATTAGACTGGCAAGTACTTGCATGCAAGTAGTAAATACGTATTATCAACGAAAATATTAAAAAAGAATTCGAAAGTGCTGCCAGTTGGATGATTGTTGACACTTCATTTAACCGATATAAGGAAATTAGTTTAATAATTTCCTCTTTATTAAGTTTTTGCTCCATTTTTATTTAACAATTTTTTTTAGAAAATGGCTGTATTTTTAACAATGTTTATGTTTTGTGAATATAGTATTGCCGTGTTTCCAGTTTTATAAAATTGCTCAAAAAATATTTTAACAAAAAATTTTTTTTCCAAACTGAATGAAATATGTCTAAAAACATTTTTTTTGTTGGACAGTTATGTTCTTTCTTATTTACAATTTTGTTTAAATAAAGTAAAAATCTGCTATAAATTTATACAAAACTTAACCTCGGTAACACTGTTTCTTTACTTGTCGTTTTACTTGCAGCGTATCTCAAAAATTCACTTGCAAGCAAAATTTCTAGCAAATTGAGCTGTAAGTTCGAAAAGTTTAAGTGTTTTAGTGAAAAAGTGTAAGCGTATTGAGTTTTTCGCACTTGCACTTGCATGTGTAACCGCCGGGTTACACAGGCAAATAAAAATTCAAATTTGAGTTTTGTATAATTTGGTTTGTTTTATGTTTTTATTTACTTTTCATATTTGGTGGTACATATTTCCGCAATATTTTTTGATTCATTCATTTCTGATTATTATGACAATTATTTCATTTATAAATATTAAAAATATGCTTAGAAAAAGAAAATAATATTAGTTTGCCGCAACTCAATAAATATTTTGTAATCAATGTCTGTCTTAAAAAATCTTTTGCAGGTTAGGCTGTAAGTTTGAAAGCAGAAATGAAGAAATGTTTTTATTCAATATATTAGGGAAATTTCCTGAACAAAAGAGACGACATTAAAAATTCCTCAAAAGAAGTGGTACCTACATATATTAAAAACGAATTGAGGCAGCATTTGAAAAAAATTATTTGAGGATGTGTCAAAAAAAGTTGAAGATTTGAAATACTACATCGATATTGGACGTGACATTCGAACTTCACGAACGAGGAAATGAAACTTGTGGTTTTCAGAACCCTTCCGTTTGTTTCAAACTGTCCCTGTATTAAACATAGCTGTATTAAAGATATAACATAATTTTTTATATACAGTTTAGTCAACAGACGAAAAAAAAAATTAATGAAAATATTTGAATTTTTTTTTTTTTTTGTTTGCGCGCGTTTTAGTTTCAACAACTGTTTGGTATTGGTATTTATTGACGTTACTGGTAATGTTATCGTTTAGTTGCAAATTTTTTTGGTTTACTCTCTTGTTACCGAACTTCATTAATACATATTGATATTAATATTAAAAGCAAAACTGCTGTTTTATATACAGATGCTTTATTCTAAATGAATTTGTTCAGGAAAACATAAGTTAAAAAATTTTATAACTGTTAGTAAATATTTCTTTTACAAATATAGTACATTGAGAAAAATATAAAAATTGAAAAATTTTTCCAGAATTTTAAAAATGCGATTAAAATGGTAACCTTAAATTCTAACAAATTTGTACATGAAATGATTGCATAGTATGGCAACATTAATTGTTTGCAAACAAAATTTGTAGCTTAAAGTTAGAGCGAAATTTTCAAGTTATAAAAATTATCTTATTCGGTATTTAAATTACTGTGTTAGAGTCATGTTTAAAAACACATTTCAATCCGGATTTTTGTCCATATTGTATAGTATAGGAAGTAAGCCTTTACAAATATGGGATAAAAAAGTTAGAAACGGCCACATTAAGCGCATTACAGACAACGACATTCAAAGTTTAGTATTGGAAATAGTTGGGACAAACGTTAGCACAACATTTATAACATGTCCAGCAGATCCGAAAAAAACATTGGGAATAAAGTTGCCTTTCTTGGTTATGATTATAAAAAATATGAAGAAATATTTCACATTTGAAGTACAGGTAAATATATGGGTTATTTTAAAAATACATTTATGTACAAATACCAAATGTCCCAATGTACATTTTAAGGTTTTAGATGATAAAAACGTAAGGAGACGTTTTCGAGCAAGTAACTACCAGTCAACAACTCGCGTAAAGCCATTCATTTGCACCATGCCAATGCGCTTGGATGAAGGGTGGAACCAAATCCAATTTAATCTTTCTGACTTTACCAGAAGGGCCTATGGAACTAATTATGTCGAGACTTTAAGGGTGCAAATACACGCGAACTGTCGTATTCGACGTGTTTACTTTTCAGATCGACTCTATTCCGAAGACGAATTACCTCCTGAGTTCAAGCTTTTCTTACCAATTCAAAAACCAACACAAAAAGTAGCACAACAAGCGATTTGTACTTAAAACTATTCAATAATATAACCTGCCTTCTGTGCTCTTTATTAAAAACCGCCAATAAAATATAAGGAATTGCTTTTTAGTTAATCGGGCATTGTTAATATCTCGTTACCAGTTTCGGTAATTAGAATTGTATGCTCAAATTGAGCACTTCTAGCCCCATCGACGCTCATTGCTGTCCACCCATCCTCTTGGATTTCTATTTCAGGTCCACCTAGCGTTAATATTGGCTCGATTGTAAAAGTCATACCTTTTAGCATCAATCCTGGTAGATCGTTTTCTAGAAAGATTTCAAAAATTAGAAATGATATATTATTCAAGGGAATAACTTACTAAAATGAAGAATTTCTGGTGGTCCATGAAAATAACTTCCAATGCCGTGGCCAATAAATGCTGGTATTGTATTTAATCCCACATTTTTACAAAATTTTTCTACATGTCCGCCAATCGCGTTCAAGTTTACATTAGGTTTACATAAGCTTATACATTCCATCAGACATTGTTCAGTTTTCTCTATCAAATATCGACCTCGATCATCAACTTCACCGCAAACAAAAGTTCTAGAACAGTCACCATGGTATCCATTAAAAAAAACTGTTATGTCTATGTTTATTATATCTCCATCCTGAAGCGGACGATCATCAGGTATACCATGACAAGCTACATTATTTACGGAGGTGCATACAGATTTAGGGAATCCACCATAGCGTAGAGGAGAAGGATATGCATTTGATAGTATTATCTTTTCATGTACGAAGGAGTCTATTTCATCAGTTGTAACCCCCACCTGAAATGAAAGTCTTTATTTTATCACTAGTCGCTTAATGTAGCCCAATTACCTTAACAATGTTTTCGCATGACCTTAGTATGTTGGCTGCCAATCGACAGCTATCACGCATTTTTATTATTTGACCTTCAGATTTTATTTCAGGTTCTCCCAATGTACTACTTGCTCCCATTTCTTTGTGATAATAATCAGGAACTTCTATATGATAGGGAACAAATCGCTCCGGTGAAACATTTCCTATAGTAACAGTATTGCACTTTCCAAAATTGCTTAAAATTATTATTAAACGTGTAAATTTGTTATGTTATCTTGTGACTTACTTTTTTCTTCTGAATAAATTGTTATTTATGCGACGTGCCGCAATATAAAAAAAATTTGACGCCATCGCAGAATTCGGAAGTATGTATATTGAAAATGTTGAACATATGTATATTACTTAAAACATCAACATCTGTTAACAATTATATTGCAAGTACTTCACCTATAGTATAGAGATGGAAAAGAATACCGCTTTAATTTTGTACCAACTTTAAGCAAAAAGGTACGTTTCAATATACATACATACGGAAAAAGCTTTCTTTAAAATGATCGAAATTCTGCTCTTTTTTGCATTTCTTATTTTATTTTCTTTTATAATAACGGAACGATATGAATGATATTTAAAATTGAATTTGATAGTCGAAGAATAGATTGGACTATTAATTAAATGTATAAAATTTTATTCTGAGAACAAAATTTCAGTTTCATAATTTTACAAACTAAACACAAATAACGGCAAATCTCATGATTTCGTTTTATTTTATTTATTCATTTCATATTAACTCTAGCATTTAAGTTCAAACAGTAAAAAATCGCCACTTAAAATTCTTAAAAAAAAATTCATACGACCCTGACAAACTTTCATTAAGACTCTGCTAATGCACACATTTCCATTTGTCAAAACATAACATGTTTAGAGAACTTTTTGATAAGTTTCAGCAAAAAAATGTAAGTACATAATTAAACTGATCACGTTTTACTTAGCTGTTTATGTTTGTACAATAATAACAATCAGTAAGTTTAAAAGCTGTCGTTCTTGTATTTGCAATCCAAAACAAACGAAACAAATTGCAACGGACGTATGAAATCTTTTTATATTAATTCAAAAATAGAACAATATTCAACAGTGTGCTTATATGTATGTAAACTCAATAAATATTGACTCAGATTAAATCAAAAATATTATATTCTATAATATTACAAGAATTATTATTTGTAATATAATTATTTGCTATTAAGATCTAATTAGTACTTTTTCGTTTTTGTACTGCCATAACAATACTCATCACTGTTCTGAACAGCCGACTTCTTGCAAACTTTGTAAATGAATTTCTTTGGATTGTGTTCGTGTTGTGTGCAGCGTTGCGTGAAATATTCACATTTATAAATAAAATGTTGTAAATTTTATTAGACGCCTTTTGCACGTTGAAATTTGTTTTGAAACAAATTTCAACACTCTTGAATTTCTACGAGAGAGGGGAAAAACGAGCGGGGGTGATTTCAGAGTTTCATGTGCTCAGAAATTTGCTTTGTTCTTTATTCGTATATACACAGAGTTGTATTTGATTTCACATTTTCTTTTATTTTTTGTTTCGCATAGAGAAGTTAACATCTTGACTGCCGCGGCAACTTTCAGAAAACTGGCCATAAACGACAATTTGAATTTTCACATTATATTACTAAAAACTATCTTTAGATCGTAGATATTATCAAAAGGCAAAAATGATGTTTTTTAGGAAAAAAGTCGGTAAGAGATGACTCGTAGTTAGTCAACGGTGTTAATATAATGCTCCCTTATTTAAAATAGTCTTTGTTTATTTTGTGTTTGAAATCAAAACTTTAGCAAATGAAAAATTTTAGCGCCAGACAATTAATTAAAAAAGGATGAAAAATTAAAAATATTAAAAAGAATATAATTTAAATAAGGTAAATATATTAAAAAATAATAACACATAAATATATAATATATTATAATGTAATAACAAATATAATATTCATATAATGTTCATGTCTTGTGTTTGAACCTAAATCACAATGCCCAACAAAGTTACAACTATCAAAAACAGCAGAACGACGCGATAAAAGAAAACAAAATCTCTGAAATTAATTTTTTACGTCCAAAAGCGAAAGAAAGTTTAAAAGAAAATGCAAAAAAGTTTCTCACATTTGTTTCGAAACTAATTTCAACGTGCAAAAGGTGTCTTAGTTCCATGCATTACCTACGTAGCCCTCAACATCTGCCTGAAACATCAACAAAAAAGTTTTTGCTAGAAATAAAGTTTTATAAAATAATTACTGGCAATGCTGGTTCTGTTTCGTACAGTGAGCAAAAAAGTTACGTACACTTTGTTCTTAATATTATTTCACTTATTTTTATAGAAACTTGTTTTTATAGATAGCAACATGGATAAGCATCTGTACCTGCAAGTTTTGCAAAACAAGCTTAAACCACAAGTGCGCTGCAATTGGGTCTTAAAGAAAATTAATTCCTCTTTCAACAAGATAATGAACCTAAATACTCTTCATATTTGGTCAAGGAGTGGCTTGTTTATAATTGCAAGCAGCTGCATACATCCCCACAATCTCCAGACCAGCGTTGCCACGACCAAAAAAATTTTATAACCAAAATTAAATAAAAAATAATTAAATAAGCAAAACAATAACCAATTTTTTTTGTGTAAATGCATTTGTTTTTAAAAAATTTTAGGTTTATTACAAAAATTTTATTTTTTCTATGTAGTTAAACTAAAAATCGATGGCTTAATATAAAAAGGGCTAACTGAATTTTTCAAAAAATAGCGTCTTTAGTTTATTGTGCGGACAAATGTTAGATGCACTCTGCCTCAAAATTTCAGATGTACACAATTGCAAATATCAGAAACAAAAAAGGCCTAATTCATGACAATGAATTTTTGAAAGAAAAAGTCTTAACTAATTTTTAATTTCGTTCTAAAATTATAGTCGCAACTGAAGTTGTGCGTTTATATTTCCCAAATAACAAATTCATTTTAGCGGAAAAAGTTGCTTAAAAAATTTCGGCGGCGAGACGAGTTCTTAAAAACGACGACTATAAATCAATTGACATGTTTTTCATAAGCAGTACTAACTAAACGGTACTAACACTAAAAGTTTAATAATGCAATAAAAATTATGAAAGTGAACGAAAATTTTGACTCTGATTGGGAGAATATTAATGGTAAATAGAAAAAAAAAGAAAGGAAGGCCATCAATATTTTAGCATATCAAATAAAGAATGGTCATTTAAACCTCTTAGAAAACTATTAACTACTACTACTCTCTACTCTCACATAGATCAAAGTCTGCGATTAAAGATATAATCTCTAATTCACTTTATAAGAAGAAAATACCAATCACGAAAAAGAAATGGGATTTAAAAAGTTTTTACCTGCATATTGTCATATTTTTTATGATAATTTGTCTTATAAGAACTAATTTTTTAGAATTTACTTTTGACTTAATCCTCTCAATTTCATTATTTAAACCTGAATTATTATAATATATTTCACTTTCAACTCAGTTTGTAAAAGGCCTAACTGAATTTTTCTTGTCAAAAATGTCAACGAAATAAAGGCATATCTTTGAAAACTTCATTAAAACAAAAATTAAAAATTTTTTAAATAAGAAGTAAAATGTGTTGCTGTTAAAGATTTTATTAAGTTTTTCGCTTCTCTTGTAAAATAACATTTTTTATATTAAGCCATCGAAATAATAAATTAATGTTTTTATTTATTTGAACGTAGTAAAAACGCTTAAAGGTATAAAACGATTGCAAAGCATGTAATGCAAATAATATTAACGATAATAAAAAAATAACCAATATGAATAAAAAATACACATTTACACATTAGAAAAAAATAACCAAATTTGGTAAACCAAAACGTCAATCCAATAGAGCACATCTGGGATTAATTGGACAAAAGAATAAAAAAGCACAAAAGAGTCGCCAAAAAATGCCATGTCGCATGAATGGCTAAAAATAACGCAAGGCGACACTAAAAGATTAGTCAGAAGCATGCAACGGCATCTACAAGCCATAATTGATGCAAACGTAGGTCCTACAAATATTAATTTTCCTATCACTAATATTTTTGAAGTTTTTATATAAAATAGATCTAGTGTATACTAGTGTAAACTTTTTTGGTATGAGTTAATAAGTTTTTGTTATTCTTTGTAAATGTTTTTTTAAATGCATAGTGATACTGGAACGAAAAGCCTGATTTTATGTTCTTTAATAAATTAAACATGAAGATAAGAAAATTTTTTTAAATTTTAATTAAGAGCTAATGTGTACCTTGGCTTTATTTTCTTCTATATTGGGCGTACGTAAACTTTTTTGACTCACTGTATATATTTATCACAGATATAAAATATTTATTGTGTTCTTTGATATTTATATTCTTCTTTGACAGATGCTAAACCTTTCATCGATCGTCACTAACTAAGTATTTAACAAATTTAGAGGTATATTCACAAATTCCTGACACAAAAAGTTATGTATGTATTTATGTATGTTATTTATGTATTATGTTATATTTTCCTCTTTACTTATCTTTTACACACGGAACATGTGTCATTCTGAAGGGAAATTGCTAAGGGTTCAATTAATAATGAAACAATTGCCAAATTTTAACTTTTTCATTCAAGAAATTAATAAATACTGGTAATACAAATACACAAAGTTCTGTAAGAAAAAAAATTTATAAGCAATACGCCTTATTTGATCTTGATATATTTAGCTTCTTGCTTACCTTTTACACAAGAAACTGAATTCATTGCGACCAAAAACCACACAAATTTCGATTAACAATTAAATATTTACGAATTTTGAAAATTTTCATTGAAGAAATTAAAAATAGTCTAAATTTTTCCTTTTTTAACACAAAATAAATGTTTGTTTACATTTAATTTTTCTAATTTATCCACCAGTTTTCACTCTGTATATCTGTTGCTTCTAACACATTTTGATCGCAACACTAGTCTTTAAGCAGCAGTTAAGGTATGGTTGCATCTAAAAGATATTTGACTCAAAACATAAAATATTTCTTTGCCTTATTATGATCACAAAATAGCTTTGAGTGGCAAATAAAAAAACGTTGATATCGTGCAAATAAAATTATTTGCTGTCAAATAAAAATGTTGTAAATGTGATCACCCTCTGTCAAATATTTTCATGAATTTTGCGCAAATATTTATTTGATGTTTTTCGTAAAGTGCCCCGGCCACGATCAAACTAACTGGATCAAGCTGGTATTATTGTGATTGTATTGGTTAAACTGTACTCACACGTACAGAAAACTGTCCTCACACGCAGTGTTAGCATGAAAAAAGAAATTTGGTAACCAACATTTGTGTAAAAAATCACCAAATAAGAAAATATATAAGCAAAATTAAATTCGCAGTTTTTTTTTATTTTATTTTATTCAAATTTAACTTTTAATTAAAAAAAAGAAACAAAAAATAATAAAATTAAATTTTGGTCTTACTAATAATTGATTTTAATAAACAAAACAAAAGCTCTTTTTACAAGAAAAAATATCCAAAACCGGAAAGTACTTCATATTGAACAAGAAAATAACCAAAAACGGCAGCACTGATGATGAGTGCAAATGTCTTTATGCATGCGAATTTCTTTACATTATATTGTCATCGTTTGTATGCTGCTTTGTGTTTTATTTCGTTTTTATTTACATTCTTCGTTAATGTACCTATCACCCGTTTTTAACGTCTCTTTAAATACACAAACGCTCTTAAAGCCCCAGTTATGCTACCGTAACGGGATGTAACCGCAACAGTAAGAAACAGTTGAGCGTTTTTGTTATGCATAAAATAGAGGTGTGCATAAGACATTCGACTAGGTTACCCATCACCGAATGCAATACTGTAGTGTACTTTTTTCTGTTGATCTTGATTTTACGAGTGCACTGAAATGTGTATTGCTCATTTATTCAATGTATACAACAGCACTCGGTTGCCTGTGAAGTAACGGAATTAACCTTTGTGCTGTATGAGAATATCTTATTACAGGAGCTACATTTTCAGTATTGTCACGCGAATATCAGTAGTGTAAAAAAGTAGTAGTTTAAAAAACGTTTTTTCCAAGAAATAAAAAGTTTAAATGGCAATCAGCGTTGCCACGATCAAAAAAATTTTATAACCAAAATTAGAATAAAAAATAACCAAATTCGCAAAAAAATAACCAAATTTTTTTTATATATGTAAATGCATTTGTCTTTTGACAAATTTAACGTTTAATACAAGAATTTTATTTTTTTCTGTGTAGGTAAACTACAAATCGGAGGCTTAATTTGAAAAGGCCTAATTGAGTTTTTAATTGCAAATATCAGATTTATAACGATTTAAAAAATGACCTAATTCATGATAATGAATTTTTGAGAGATAAAGTCCTAACAATTTTTTATTTCGTTCTAAAATTATAATCGCAACTGAAGTTGTAAGTTTATATTTCCCAAATAATAAATTCGCTTTAGTGGAAAAAGCTACTTAACAAATTTTTGCGCCAGGTCGAGTTCTCAAAAGTTCGAGTTCCTGTTTTTGACAAATAGGAAAAACGTTATACATACCAACTAAACTGTACTTCCTAAATAATACCGATCAGTTGACTTTGTTTTTTTGTGAAAAATATTGTTTAAGAGGAAAATGTTTTAACATTAAAAAGTTTAATAATGCAATAAAAATTATGAATGCGAACGAAAATTCTGACTCTGATTCGGATAATGCTGATAGTATCCCAACAAGGAAAAATATTGCAAGAAAGTCCGAACGGACATATAACGTAAATAGAAAAAAAGAATGGACGGCGTTCAATATTTTGGCATATCAAATAAAGAACGATCACTTAAACCTCTTAGAAAACTATTAATTAGTGTTAATATGTTAAAAGCCCTGGCGTATGACCCATCAGGACCAATATACTGCAAAACAGGCATAACTGACGATTACGAATTTCTCTCATATAGATAAAAGTTGTAATGGTCGTTTTAAATTCTACGTTATGTTTTTGTATTTTTTTTTTTTTTTCACATATAAGCATTCTTCTGACAAAGGAATAAGGAAATTGGTATCTTAGATTTTTGTTAGTTGGTTCTCAATTGGTTAAGCATCGGTATAGAGTATTTTCACCACGCTAGCTTTATAAGGTACTAAATATCATGTGGGGTTACCATAGTGCAAATTTTTGAAACGTCACAAGGTTGTAATTTTTTTGTTGGAAATTCGAAATTGGAAGCTACTAAATTTAATAGTTACAGTTATTTTCGAAGAATTAATAGAATGTTCTAGAAGCATTTTTTTTAACGTGGGTGATCACGCGATGATAATCGGTCTCGTTTTACTTTGACACTTCAAAGTGTTCACATCTGGAACACTACGTAATATATTTTTATTATGATGTGACGCTCACTGAAGTTAAATATTTTTTTTTATTAAATGAAGTTTTGTTTTCTGTTCGTGTATTAACTTAAATTTGTAATTGGAAATAAAATTAAAAAAAGAAAGAAATTTGAATTGGATAAAAGTGAGAAAAAGAAGTCTGGAAAATATAAAGGAAAAATATATCACAGAATAATCTATCACAGAACTTTCATTGGCAAATTCGAGGACATGAATGTACGAAATGGTAACATGGCTGAACGGTATTATACAGATATGGAACTTTTATTATTAATTTTTATTAAAGTATTACTGCTAAATTATTTTATATTTTCCATACTTTTGATCAAATATTGTTTAAATTAATCAAAGTATGAATTAAATTATGTAATTGTGAATTTGGAATAATAATGAAAATATTATAATTATTTTTTTTTTATAAATTTACTTAAAATTTAACTTACAACTGTCATGAATTGATATAGAATTTTGAGTTAATTTAAATTCGAAAGAAGTATTGATTATAATAATTTCATCGTAAAGAAAAAAAAAACAAAATGTGTAATGAATTTTATAATGAAACTGTTTTAATGTTTAAAAGGGAAATTGTCAATTTGGATCATATGAAAGTGAAATACATATTATTATAAGATTCTGTGGAAATATTTATACTTAAATTAATTATTATTATAGTAATTTTGTATAAAAATTATAAAAAAATACTAATATTAGATTAAGAATTAATCAAAAATTAACATTTAAAATTTTCTTATTGCATTTAACATTTCATAAAAGATTTTGTACAGAATATGTATAGCAACCATATCATCGGCATCATGCTGGAGGCCTTCATCTAGGCTTGCCAGATTTGAAAGCGGCAAAAAACGTACATCGAAGTTAAAAAAGAAGTACAATTGAGTAAAAAAAAGTACAAATGTTTATTTTCAAAATTTATTTAATTAAACACAAAAAACTAAAAAAAATAGTTCACAAGAGTAACAATACAAAACATAACAAAGAGATCATAACTATTTCTATTTAATTTATTTAATATAAAAAATTAACTTAAAATTTTTCAATGTTTAATACATACTTCAAAATTAATTTAAAAAATATTCTTTGATATAAGTACATAGTATATGTATACATTTTTAATTTTTGAAAATTATTTACTTTAAAATTTTATTGAAAAATTTAAGTAAATTATAAATATTTATCACTTTTTTGTATTTGACTTACAATTTCATTTTTACCTTTTTCGGTTTTTAAAAAATTGAAAAACTCAGTACAATTGTATTCAAAATTGGTTTTTATTATTAACTCGCTTTCCAAATTTTCAATTAAAAGTTTATTTCTTTCCTTCCTCCAAAAATTAAACATTAAACTAAAAATTCGTTCACTGGCTGCATTAGAATGAGGAATTGAAAAGACAAAGCAACAAATCTTTTCAAAATTGGGAAATGATCCACTATTTAAGAATTCTTTCCATTTTTCTTCTACAGATTTTTCTTTTCCAATGTTTTCAGCTAATGTTTTTAATGATATAAATTCGTCAAAAAGTTGATCTAAATCAATATTTTTAATTGAAAATAATGTAGTTATTTCCACAAATTCATAAAAAGAAATGTTTGAATTAAGATGGAATATTGAAAGTTTTTCAAACTATCATTTTCTAAATTGAAACGATCTTTTATATAAATACTTATATTCGATAAAAACTCGGCTGCGCGTTTTTTAAAGAGACAAATCTCTTGCTGATTATTGCAACTGTTACATATACGTTCGGCTAAAAATCCATAAAATTGTTCATTCTGGTGTTATTCAAATTTGTCGATTAACTGCTTTATTATTTGAAACATATCAATTATTACAAGATTATTATTTTCTTCTAATTTTTTTATAGCAGATATTATTGTATTTCCTATATTATGGACAAAACCGAGGTATGCCTCAGAAATTTCATTTTCGAAAAATTGGCGTAAAACAGGAGAACAACAATCTTGCGACAAAAAATAAGCCTTAATAGCAGGATAGTTTTTTAAAAATCTCTCTACAGCGGAGGTTAGAGAAAGCCATCGAGTTGGTACATGACGGAGCATTTCAGACCATTCCAAATCGCAAAATTCAAACATTTCTTTCAGATTGGCAGTTTTTTTGTTGATGTTGAAAATTCATTAAAAACTTTCATTATAATATTTTCTAAATCAAATTTTAATGTTTTTAAAGCATTTTTAAAAGCATTATTTAATACGTGACAAAGGCATCCAATACCTATTATATTCGAATTTGCTTTTTTAAGCTCAACAAATACACTTTTTTTATTTCCGAAATTTACGTTGGCATTGTCTGCGCAAAAGCTTGTGATGTTTTCTAAACTCAGTTTTTGACTCTCCAATTTATATTTTGAAGAATTTGAAATATCAATTGATAATTCGGAATCAGAGTTATAAAAACTTAAAAGTTTTGTGCAGACTCCTTTATCTTTATCAAAATATCGCACAACAATAGGAAAAGTTTTAATATTACCTTTGTAAGAAGCATCGGTGGAGATTGAAAATGGATGAGAATTATCTAAGTCCTTTAATAGTGACTCTATAGAATATTTGGCTAGAATATTACAAACTATGTTGCTCATTTTCGTTTTACCACAAGTAAAATTTGATGCCACATTTGAATCTGCAAATACATGCTTAATAAGTTTACTGGTACAATCAGCGGATTGGTAACTATGACTGTGCATAACCGTATGAAAAGCAAACGCAGCTTCTGCAGCTGCACTACATAATCTGGAGCTTTCTGTCTGTTTGTCAACTTTTTGATTAAAGTAAGTGCTAACAGATAATTGTTGACTGTATTTCATGTTTCGTATGTGTTTTGCTGTTTTCATGTGTCGCTTAATATCTGCCAAACCACCAAATGCAATAGAAAAAAATAATCCGCAGGCCATACATTTAGCTGTTGTATTATTGTTTCCTCTAGCAATCCAATTAAAAGTTTTTTTTCCAAGAATCTTTGAATTTGTTTTTTCTTCGTGAAGCTATTTTTGTTTTTTTCGCACTAGTTGGACAACTATCTTCCTCTCCATCCGAGCTTGAACTAAGGGTTTCATCGGAAATCAATTCCTCCTCCATTTCTAAAACATTAATTTAATTATTTTTCTTTTCAAAATATAGTATTTATGTACTCCCTTAAACGGCTAAAATTGTAAATTACTTCTGAAATGTCTAAACTTATTGAAATGCCTAAATATTTCTAATAATTTAACAACAAAAAATATTAAAAAATGGACCATTTTTTAATATTAAAAAAATATTAATAATCGCCGCCGTTTAAGTTAGTAAATTTATTTTACATTACTTACCATTTATTAAATGCTTTATTCAAAATGTAAAAATAATGTTTTACGGACTTATTATTTTGAATTGATAACTATAAATCACATTTTTTGAAAAAAAGTTTGTAATTTATCAAGGCACTAGAACATTGGTCATTAACCGTTTATTTTTATATATTTTTTTTATATTAAAATTTTACAAACTAGTACCTATAAAGAAGGGTACAAGGAAAATGTCAACGGTTAAAATAACAAAGTTGTATTGTATATGATTGATAAATAGGTATGGTAGAAATTTAAACAGGGCGTTTCATAAAATGTTTAATTTTTTGTATGGACAAGTTTAGCTCTAAAAAAATATAGTGAAAGTACAAAAAAAGGTAGAAAAAAAGTACAAAAAGAAGTACAAATACTAAAAAAAAGTACATTTGCGTACTTCTTTAGGGGTTATGCAGTTAAAAGTACAAAAACTAAAAAAAAGTACGCGTACTGCTGAAAACAGTACGTCTGTCAATCTTACCTTCATCATTCCTGCGATTGATTTGGTAAGTCTGTAATGTCAATTAATAATTTTAGGTTACGAAAAGATAAAAGAAACTACAACCAAACAGATCGTTAGCATAATTATTTTTCCCACTGTATAGTAACATATGATTGCGATGTTATTTTGATCTTTTTTTTATAACATTTTGTTATGTTTTAATTCCAAAGTATTTCTATAATGCTTGCGATAGTATCTCTTGAATTTCTTTTGGTTTTTGTTTCTTTTATTCTTGTTTGGTATAACCCATTGAGGCTCGGCCTAATTATAAAAATATTTTTTTTGTTTATATAACTTATTATTAGTAGAAGTTTCTATATTTGCATACTAGGATTGAATTATATTTCTATATATAATATAGATTTATGTATTTTCTTTTTTTTTTTTTAAATATTTTTGAATCTGTTAATGCTTAAAAAGAATATGTATAATTATTTTTAGAACTTAATTTAATAAATATGTATTTAAATTAGAATGCGACATTAAGACTTTTAAATAGGGGTGTTTTCTGACGGTAAAGAAATGGAATGGTGCTAGACGTCGGATTAACTTTGGGGTTTCCACAAAGAATTTTATTTGCCTAGGAAACTTGGTAGGCGTGGGTTATGAGGCAACATCCCTCAACAACTACAAAGGTGATGACATTTTTCTCCGAGTTTTGACTAACCCAACCAATAGTAGACTTTCAAAATGATTAGATTGGGGCTTAGTTAATTATTTATTTGATAATCTAGTCATCCCAGACCATATACCATAAACATCATCACAAAATAGGGAGTCTATAATAAATTTGTATTGTAGACATATTTTGCTAGGAAAGGACCGAACTCCCCCACCCGACTGTTGCTAGCAACTCAATGGCTCCTGCAGTCCTCTTCCTGCATAATAACTTAATACCGTATATTTGTACATCAGCGGTTAAACACTTGTATCACTTTTGCTTCTACTCTGTAGTACTTTTGTGGTACATTTACAATTGACATTTTTACATACATTCATCCTCATTTTTTTTACAATACATAAAAATGGCGCCCAACGTGGGGCACGAGTGACTCCTTGGTACTTTGGCTCGGAG
>CM025791.1:58750107-58755107 GCA_014635995.1 Sarcophaga peregrina
TCTCAGACGCAATCTTCCTCCGCGGCCTGCTCTCCCTGGTCTTCGGGGCAGCGGCGGGGGCAGCAACAGCTGTGCTAGCGGAGCTAGCTGCAGAAACAGCAGTCCCGCCCACAGCATCGGCAGCAGTTTCAGCAACGGCAGCAGCAGCACGGGTCGCAAGCGGCGTTCCCGGCTTGAACCGCTTTCCGTCATCCACCTCAGCGTCGGAGCTCGACAGCTCACTCTCCGTGTCCCTAACGCGAGGCACCGGAGTTGGCGGCGGGCCCATCGTAGCGTCGGTCTGGACCTCACTGAGGTCCGACGCGTCGCCCTTACCCTTCTTCCGGCGACGTTCTGGCGGCATAATGTTGTTTACCAACGTAGAGTCGAAATACAAAGTTAAAATTCAAAAAGTCCAAATTAATTTCAAATATAACGTAAAACTTACTAAAGTCACAAACCTTTTTAAATGTAAGTCGATAAGTCGATAAACAAGTATCACTGTCGGTAATCAATTTCAAATGTAACTGAAAAATGCACTCACCACTTAGCCAAGCCACACACCAACGTAGATAAATAAACACTATGATGTATATTCAACAAAAAGTTGAATATGTCTGCAGCCACAATACACAATTCTATTTATAGAACCGAACCGTATATTATTAAGAGTCTTTTCTCTACACACCGTTTTCTTAGTTTTTATGTGAATAGTCTATTTTTAGCACAGTCAATTGTGTCTTTTTCACTTTATTTATTTTCATATATAGATATAAATCTATATTTAGAACAATAAATTTGAGTCTCTGTCTCTTTTAATCACTACTACACTAATATAATCACTTAAAAAACACCCGTACTGGAAAAACGCACAACCGATCGCACTGAATATTCGCAACTGAGTGAGAGTAGATAGGGACAATGAATTCTGATTTCCGTGAGCACCGCCATGATGGCATAATCTCACGTGTGTCAGAAGACACAATGGTGTAATACAATGCGTCCACCAACGCCCCCTCACACAATGATGCATCAACGTGCCGTGCCACGTACAACATCATCACATGTGGGCGATACATGTCTATCATGCATCACGTTACCAACATGTGGGTGAATGCAATCGCGTGCCGTGTTCACGCATCACATCACATATGTGGGTACCAATTCGAGGCCATGTTATTTGGACATGACCTCCCTCTTGTTTAGGGGTCGGAGACCATCTAAACTCCTTTAATGCGTTAAGAGTGTAACGCCACACCGTACTAGCGCACTCCCCGCGATTTAGGTCCAAACCACAGCCACCACGTGCTCCCCGAAGGGACCTCACCATTGTCAGGCAGAGAAATATCTCTGGGGCTCCTGACACCCGTGGTACCAGATTAAAGACCTCTGGTCAGGCTTCGCAGCCAAGCAAGACCAGACTGCTACCAGTTGAACCCCAAACAGTTCCAGACTGGTGACAGTTTCATGTCAAAAAGTTTACTGGGGAACCGAAACCTACCAGTCAAATTAAACCAGCATGAATCAATCCACCCAATAATTTATTTTATACATACGTTTATGTTGCGAATGTCTTAGCCCAATTTCTTCTCAAAGAAAAGAAAAAGTGCAATTAACTTATATGACGAATCAAATAAGTACAACTGAACTGTATGTTTTGCAATGCATGAGAACGCAATAATATTGCGCCCTCAATACATCACCAATCACTGCAATAAGCCAACACTCCAACACTTATTTGGAAATATATGTTAACTCTTACAATGACTGAAATTTGCCTTCTTTTCTATACATACAAAATATGTTGCAAACTTCTTACTTCCGCAACTATGATTGCATGTTTTTGCACCTTTAGTCGCCTCTTACGACAAGCATGGTGCCCACTGTGGCAGTATTCTTTTGTTACCCGCTACCACACGGGTAAGTAGATAGGGACAACGTCGATGGGTTTAACGTGGGTGCCTGTCCACGAGGACCTAATCCCACGGTGCTCTTCGCACAGGGTGAAATACAATGCGTCTACCAACGCCCCCAAATGCAAGTGAAGAGAAATCAACGAACGGATTCATCTTTAAAATTCAAAATGAAAATATTTTGAATTTTCTGATATTCTTCTTATATGGATGAATTACACATAATATTCCCACGTCCCACAACCAATCAATAACATTTTTTCAGTTATGACCAGTTGGTGTGTGACTGTGAAAAAGAATAATTCAACATTCGGTGTTTCAAATTGATATTATAAGATGACGAGGGAGGCGGTATTGACGAACTATTTCTTACTATTCAAAATAAATTGAATTTGAAAAAATAATCCATCGGTTTGTTGAACCATGCATGATTCTCAAACATTCACATTACGTGAAAGTTGAAAATCGATTCAACTTTTTCAAATATCAAAATGAAAACACCACACACAACATTGATATGACAGACAAATAGTCCATACAAAATAATAAAATAGGAACTCATCACAGTAAATGTGAGCAAAAAATCACAAAATAATTTTTTTAAACGAAAATACCTCATCAAAATGCCATCGAATACCATTCTACCATAGTAATTCGACCAAATATTGCCTTTGATAATATGTGCATTTTCGAAAACTCCACCAAATTATATGCTATTTTTGCAGATTTATGTGACTTGTTATAGATGTTTCTATACAAATTCTCCGCCAATAGTAGTTTCAAATATATAAAAATATGAAAATTTCATGTTTGATGCCAAAATGAATGGAATGTTATATGCAATTATGATTTATTCTTAAGGAAAATGATTGAATATGTTATAATGAAAATTTATATTGAAAATAAAATGAAATTAAAGAGATTTTTTATTAATTTCCGAACATTAAATAAAAGTTAAATCAAGAATCATTTATATTTGATATTTCAGAAAAAATGCGTATAAATTCATATTATAATTTACCCGATATATTTCGAATAAATATATAAAAATAAAGATATTTATAAACCTTTATATATATTACGGAAATAAATTCATTAATAACATTTAACCATTTATATTAAACAATATCAAACATTATTATATTATTTCTATTTTGCATGTTTTTTTAAGAGTATTATATCATTTTGAAGTCAAAAAACATCAAATGACAAGACATTTTGCTACCATTACTTCATTTTTATTTCATAATTAACATTGATTTATCAATCAGATCGTTTTAAAAATATTTATTTTCTGTTTTTAAGATGATCAACATCATGAAAAAGTACATATTTAGAATTTTTCTTTGATTATTCCTGTTGATGATTTAAGTTTTATTGGAATCATTTTTATTCATCGAGTCAAAGATTTAAAAATGATTTTTCTTTTACAGACACATTAAGAAACATTTAAAATTTTTTTCATTAGCGTCACTAAACAACAAATGACGAGACATTTTGCTAACCATTACTTCACTTTTATTTCGAAAGCATTTCAAAATGATTCAACACAGTAAAGTTGTTCTTTAAAACATCAACATTGATTTTTCAGTCAGACTGATTTAAAAAGTATTTGTCAGTCACAATGTATATTAGAAATTTGAAAAAGACATTTCAATTTCATTGAATCATTTTTATTCATCGAGTCAAATAAAATTCAAAATGATTCAACACAATAAAGTTGTTCTTTAAAACATCAACATTGATTTTTCAGTCAGACTGATGTTTTCAAAAAATAATATTTTAAAATTCAACATCATGAAAAAGTACATATTTAGAAATTTTCTTTGAATATTTTATATTGAATATAATTTCAAAAGAAGACATACGACGATTTCATTGAATCATTTTTATTCATCGAGTTAAACTTTCAAAAAAATTTTTCCATTAACATCACTAAACAAATGATGAGACATTTTGAAACCATAAAATTTTTCAGTCAGACTGATTGAAAAATAATTTTTTTAAGATCAACATCTTGAAAACGTCGTATTTACAAAATTTTCTTTGAATATTTTATATTGAATATAATTTCAAAAGAAGACATACGACGATTTCATTGAATCATTTTTCTTCATCGTGTCAAAGATTAAAGAAATGATATTTGTTTAATATAAAATTTTTTTATTAGCGTCACAAGACATTTTGCTACCATAACTTCACCACCTTTGTTTGATTCAAAATGAATCAACATTTTAAAATTTCTTTTTCAAAACACCAATCATTGATTTTTCAGTTACGACTGATTTAAAAAGTATTTGTCAGTCACAATGTATATTAGAAATTTGAAAAAGACATTTCAATTTCATTGAATCAGACAAATATGAATTTCTTAAAATTCTTTTTCATTGCGTCACTAAATATATGACGAGATATTTTGCTACCAAAATGGACTTAAATAAACTTATGTAAATCTAGCCCGTTTAATCATTACATACATTTTTGTTTCTAACAATTTTTTTTTTTTTACTTTAGATTCGAAAACAATTTATATATGATATGTTATCATTTATATTCAATGCATCAAAAATAAAAGTAAAAATTAAAGAAACAAAATTCTAATTTCAAAATACAATAAGAATCTTGATAATCCATTCATTCCATATACGTCACTAAATAAATGACGAGACATTTGGCTACCGTGGGAGAGTGTCATAGTTACTAATATAATATTTCTTCAATGCCTTCTCCCAACAGCATTGAAAATAAATTAAATTGTACTTAAAACAAATATAATATAATATACATAGATATATAAATGTTTTCCAATACAATTTAATTTTTGCAAAGTGATGCAACAACAAGAGTATATTTGAAATCATCATCAATCTTCACATCTCTATGTAAATTTATATATTTTATTAATGTATGAAAAGATGATGCTAATTTAAATATACTCTCATAAGTTGCTCCACTTTGCGGTATAGTAAAATAATAATACTTTATATATAAATAACATACAAAACTATTATTATAATACATACACACAATAAACAACATTTTATTATTTATTTTATTATTAATTTATATTTATATTTTTATTTATATTTATATTAATCATATTACATA
>CM025791.1:58757607-58760107 GCA_014635995.1 Sarcophaga peregrina
AACTTAAGCGCCATCCATTTTAAGGGCTAGTTGCTTCGGCAGGTGAGTTGTTACACACTCCTTAGCGGATTACGACTTCCATGTCCACCGTCCTGCTGTTTTAAGCAACCAACGCCTTTCATGGTATCTGCATGAGTTGTTAATTTGGGCACCGTAACATTACGTTTGGTTCATCCCACAGCGCCAGTTCTGCTTACCAAAAGTGGCCCACTGGGCACATTATATCACAACCACAACCTTCATACCAAGAAAGGTGAGGTTCTTACCCATTTAAAGTTTGAGAATAGGTTAAGGTCGTTTCGACCCTAAGGCCTCTAATCATTCGCTTTACCAGATAAGATTATTTTACATAATTTTTAAATGCACCAGCTATCCTGAGGGAAACTTCGGAGGGAACCAGCTACTAGATGGTTCGATTGGTCTTTCGCCCCTATACTCAATTCTGACAATCGATTTGCACGTCAGAACTGTTTCGGTCTTCCATCAGGGTTTCCCCTGACTTCAACCTGATCAAGTATAGTTCACCATCTTTCGGGTCACAGCATATATGCTCAAGGTACGCTCTAGTTAGAGGTATAAATAATATAAATATTATTATACATAACTATATAGAACGCCCCGGGATTGAATTAATAGACTATAAAATAATCTAAAAACTAATCCCATTAAAGTTATGTTAATTTCGCTATTAGGTTTTGATACCCAATAACTTGCAAATATGTTAGACTCCTTGGTCCGTGTTTCAAGACGGGTCCCGAAGGTATCCTGAATCTTTCGCATTGTTAATCATATAAGTGCATATAATAAACATAAAAATCAATGATTAATATGCTATTATAAAATATAAATATTTAAGCACTATATACAATAAATCTATCAACACTTTATCAAATCAAGAGCATTTATTCTATGTTAAATTGCAAGCAAAATAATTTGAATAAACTTACGCATCATTGATCTTTTGATAAATATATATATGTTAATAGATTACAATGTCCGTTACAGAAAAAATGCACACTATTATTATAATATTATAAATATTAAAATCATAATGATGAATTTTCTATAATGGATATTCAGGTTCATCGGGCTTAACCTCTAAGCAGTTTCACGTACTATTTAACTCTCTATTCAGAGTTCTTTTCAACTTTCCCTCACGGTACTTGTTTACTATCGGTCTCATGGTTATATTTAGTTTTAGATGGAGTTTACCACCCACTTAGTGCTGCACTATCAAGCAACACGACTCTTTGGAAATGCCATCTAGTAATCATTAACGTTATACGGGCCTGGCACCCTCTATGGGTAAATGGCCTCATTTAAGAAGGACTTAAATCGTTAATTTCTCATACTAGAAATTTGACATTCCATACACTGCATCTCACATTTGCCATAAAGACAAAGTGACTTAGTGCTGAACTGATTTCTTTTCGCTCGCCGCTACTAAGAAAATCCTTGTTAGTTTCTTTTCCTCCCCTCATTAATATGCTTAAATTCAGGGGGTAATCCCATATGAGTTGAGGTTGTATAAATAATTTTCTTTTAATTTCTTAAATACAATAACCTCTGAATAAAATCATTTCTTTATCACACATATTTATAATAATTAAAAAAAAATTCCATTTATTAAAGAGGCAATTCTAGTTCATAAAAAAAAATCATTTTATGCTAGACCTTCCTCAATAAAAAAAGAATTATATATACTTCTGAGAATTATATAAATACTTTGATTTTATTCATTAGAGAGGTTTTGTATCTTTAGCTATTAGTATTATGAACACTTTATAGAAAAAGTATCCAATAATACAATATGTGCTTTAAACTCATATATATAAAATATATAAATTTATTAAGCAACTTATTTAGCATAGTCTTACAACCCTCAACCATATGTAGTCCAAGCAGCACTCTAATTAAAAATTAAAGTACATAACAGCATGGACTGCGATATGCGTTCAAAATGTCGATGTTCATGTGTCCTGCAGTTCACACGATGACGCACAGTTTGCTGCGTTCTTCATCGACCCATGAGCCAAGTGATCCACCGCTTAGAGTTAAAATTTTTTTGTTTTTAAAGAGCACGTCAAAAATATATTTATTGAAAGAAATCAAAAATACACCAAAATTAAATTGGCATATATCAATTCCTTCAATAATTTATTTTTATACATACAAAGTGTGTTGCGAATGTCTTAGTTCAAAATCTTCTCAAAAGAAAAGAAAAAGAACGAATTAACTTACATAAAAAAAGATTTATATAAGTACAACTATAATTGTATGTTTTGTAATGTATGAAAAAATCATCATCACTAAATATATACGGATTTATAAAAATTTACAAATCACATATATATTTTATAAAGGGAATGTTATAAAAACATTCCCTTAATTTGCCTTGGGACACCTCCGTTTTATATTTATTTGCTACATTTATATTAGGAATTATAATTTTTTAGGAAAAAGCCATACCCGCCAAACCGCCATACATATATATATTTTG